>PXIH01S0007788.1:11884-24558 GCA_003024985.2 Euperipatoides rowelli | reverse complement strand
TGTATATATATATATACATACATAGACATACAGTATATACTACATTTACTGTATATTATACAGTATATAAAGTGCGTATTTATTTACATATATTTCCAAAGCCCATTAAAATGTCAAACAGAAAAAACAACAAAAAAATCCCATTAAAATGCCGTTTCTTTACGACTTAATTTTTTTTGTGTGTGTTCAAAATTACTTTATCCATATTGAGAAAATTATGGTTTATGCATTGTATATGTGATTATAGTGTATACACAGAGAGTGTATTTAAAAACACACAGTATTTGTATACATACTGTATTTACACCAATTGCAAAATTAATTCAATTTTTAATACAGTATATACCATGATGATTATAGTAATGTATTGTATATATTTAAAAATATCCATTGCATTCTGCAACAAAAAAAATATTACAGGAAGCTTAGAAAATCTTTGAATTTTCATGTCTTCAATCAAATTACTTTTATGTGGCTAATCTGCTAACATCTCAAATTCCAATTATCAAAGTACTATTTTAAACTTACTAAATTTCAAATTATTATTCTGTTTATCTGTAGTGATGTACTATAACATGTTAATATTTTTAGAAACAGGAATTTTTACGACTAAAAAGTATTTCTCTTAATGAATGCTTTTCTATTATTTAAAGCTTCAATCTTCTATTTCTTATAAATCATTTTGTAATCACTACCAAATAGCAATTTTATTCAGTTGATAAAAATAGTATGGTTCCCTTTTGTTCTTAGTACCGGTACTAAAAATTAATAATAGCATTATTAGGTTAAACAGCGTTTAAATATTTAAAATTTCATAGCAATTTAAAAATAGTAATTTAAAAAAAGTTAAGATTTTTGTTATGAAAAATAATGTTTTTACATGTGCAGTATGTAAATTGTAATTTCAGATTGTATATCAAATTACACACAAAGATGGTAATATTTACAACTTGTTTATTGTTAATTTACACTTGGCCATCTATATAATAAAAGACTAAAAATATCTACAGTATTAAATTGGTGAAGGTTTGCTACTCTCAACCGCTCATCCTAGCCGAATGTTGGACTTCTTATGACCATCCCTATCCTGTTGAAATTTCAAGTTAAAGGAGCTTAAACGTTTGCTGGACAACTGTAAAGCAATCTATGTAGTTCCAATTGTCCTAGAAACTGAGATACATTTTAAAACTTATTTAAATGTGTGGCTTCTTGCTCTATGCTAAGATGTACGACTCATTTACATAAACGATATACTGTATATACTGTACAAGTAAAATTTTTGTATTTTTTTTTGGGTCATTCACAAATACTGTACATGAAGTTAATATTTAAATTAAAATTTTCATAAACTTTTCTAACTTGGAGTATATCATTATAATTAGTCATATCACACAACATATAAGCAAAACAACAAAGGTATGGTATACTATATAAAGATACAGTATATTATGAAACAAATTGCTCTTTACTGGGTCTAAACTACTGTGTAATAAATTACTATATCATTAATTTATTTTTAAATAAGGTACATTAACTTCTTAAGGCATAGATCAGCCTAGTGATTTTTTTCAATTCGATTATAAATAACTAGGAAATGGAATAATGAGGATACTAAAAAAAACAGGCACTGTTGAGTTTAACTATACAAGGAGTGATGTAAGCACTGGATGCTTTTAATAAAATACAGAAAATGAAATTACAAAATAATTTTATAAACATTTATTTTTAAAGCTTAAAACAATCAACACTAGGGGTTCCCAATTACAGTACAATTCAACTTTGATAAGTTCACTAATACAGTATTTATAAAACTAAAATTTTTAATTAATTAAAATGATAATAGTTTCTCTCAAAATGATTTTTAGTTTTTCAAAATGTTTGGTTTAAGCAAATATTAGTGATTGGAAATCAGTTATTTGATCAATCGAAATTTTTAAATTGTTTATGTATACCTTTTTACTTTTATATGAATGATCATTTTGGATTTAACAAGTAATCCTTGTTTAATTTTAGTTTACATTTTTATGATTTGCTTAGTTTGTTTCAGAACCATCCTTATATTGTTATTTAAGCCAGTTTGTAGTTTTTAAATCAAGTTATGCTGTGGCTATGTAATTACAACTGAAGTATCAAGTATTACTAAATTAATCTTTTATTTATTTTTTTACTTTTCTCATCCTGACTTTTTTCCTTTAACAATAAATGCAGTAGAAAAATAATTTAAAAAAAAAATGTAGATACAGTAAATCTCAATGAAATGAACAATTTCTGTTATCACTTCTGAGTGACGAAATTACAATTTGGGCATGAGCCCAAATTGCAATTAAAAAAGATTGAGGGCAAGTAAAATTAGGCCTTATATTTTTTCGGACAACAAAAGACTAAGTAAATCAAAATTCTTCTATTCTTTTTAATTTAATTATTTTTTTTTTTAAAAAAAATGGCTGCAAAATAATTGTAATATTAAAATTTATTATGAATTTCTATTTCATGTTTTCTGATTCGAGTTAAAATAAATTGTTTAAAAATAGCTAAATTGAGCATTTTCGTAGCTTCTACAAAGACGCTACTCTTTTAAACTGAGGACTGGTTAGAACCATCAATCTCTCATACTTTACATACCAAGTATTACAAGAAGATTATCATCTATTAAAAGCTTTCCTATCTTAGTTGACAATCAAGTTTTAGATAAATGAAATATTTTCTAGTTAATAATAATTTCCAAAAGAATAAGATAGCATTCCAAGTGTTAAATCAAGATCATAATGGAATGCTTTGTCCATCAAGGACATTTTAGAAGCCTTTGCCCACTATAGTTATTCCCCTGCTGCTTTATTAGATTTTATTTAACTATTATTTATCATATTATTAAATAAATAATGTATGATTGGTTTCAACAATGCTTTTACAAAGATACATATATTTGTATCGAAGGAAATTTTTAAACAAAAATTAAGAAAAAAAAAATTTTTCACTTAGATATTTTGGTCCTCTAATTGAACAAAAACAGTGGACAATAAAATGATACAGGATCTAAATAGGTTGAAAACTCCGCATATTGTTCATAGAAAATAAGTTTTTAAAGTCTGTATACATAGTTTGGAAACACACTGTATATTTACAGTATATGATGAGCCGGAAACAACAGCCAGTTTTTGAAATTTAATAACCCGCTTGACCACTATGCAACACTTCATGGTTTATCATGCACAATGCAGGTCAGTGTTTTGTCAAGATGGAGTGGTCAGTACATCACCGGATTGTGGCAGTAAAACTGCTTATCAGAATTGAGCCAATAACAGTGACACAGCACAGCTTCCGATTACAATTGCACAAAGATGTGATGCATCTAGCTACAATACTCTATTATGGATATAGAATTAGCATCATGAAGACCACAAACCTTTAAATGTGAATAGGTAAAAGATGTCATATTGTAAAGTCCTCGCAGATTAAATAAGTGGCAAGCTCAAGCAATTGGTTTAAAGGTCAGTAGTATTCGCAGAATTCTATATAAAAATCCAACTTGATTATGAATTTAGACAACAGGATGAGCTAAACCGACTACAGTTTTGCCTAAATTATTGTACTTAGTGAACATCAAAAATAGTGAATTCATTACTGTCAGATGAAGCCCATTTACACGTCTGCTTGTTACTTTCAATCCACATGAATTTCATCCGCATTCAGAAAAAGTGACTAGTGTAAAATTTTGTTAGAGAACAATGAAAAATGCACTGTAACAGTCTATGTGGAATGTTACGTGTCCATGCTGAAAACATTTCTATAGTACAAGTTAAATCTTCATGAACTTGTCATTTTAGTTTCAGAAAAATGGAGCTACTATTCCACACACAGTAGAACTTCAATAGCAGTTCTCAGAGATGTTTTCTGGTAGACACATCAGTTCTCAGAGATGTTTTCTGGTAGACACATCTCTCATTTCAGAAATATACAGGAACCGATTCTCCTGCTCACCTGATCTTTCGGCACCAAATAATTTTTTGGGGCACTACCACAAGATCCATGAGACAAGTTCCGACAAAAATGATTTGAAATGGTGTATTTAAAAAATCACAAACGAAATGCTCCAACATGCATGTATTCTCAACCACAGGAGTGATGAACAGTGTGGTCAACCAAATATTGATTTAAATGTATATACAGTATAGTTTATAAACTATATACAGTACATTACATATCATACAAAGTAAATACAGTATAGTATATGGTACATACTGACTGTACATGTACAGTATACATACAGTACAAGTATATATATGGCAATTGTGGATATAAACTGTATACACAGTATACATACAGTACAGTATTTTGAACTACAAACAATAAGCCTACAAACTATGAATTTGTACTGTATATCATACTGTATATACTGTACCCACATACAGGATATACTGTAGATATTGTGTACATACAGTAATAGAATATGTGCTGTGCAGTATGTTTGTATACCTATTAATATTTAGTTACTGTACGGTATATAAAGTGAAGTTTATTTCACATTTACAGTACATATATTCTGACGAACAATATATACAGTATATATTTTTATAAGTTATAGCAATATTTTTTTTCTTAATGTTACTCAAGGGTAAAAGTCACAGAGGGGAGAGGGAAAAATGGATGGATAGAAGTTGAATGCACACACAAAATGTAAATCCACAAATTTAAACGTCATGAATACTTTGCCAACTTTCCATTAGATCTAAACATACAAAGTACTGACGACCAAAGATGAACACAGTAATATTAGCAGTAATGAATGCAGGATTTCATTTCTCCAGATTTAAAGTATTTACAGTAAGTATCCAAAGATGTTTTTTGTACAGTGAAGAATGAAATAATGTAATCGGACACATGTTTGAAAGGAAAATAGCAGTTGGATTTTCATTTAAAATAAAATGACTTAAAAGCTAAGAGTTTAAAAACGATTAAATATATGATGCAATTACTTGGAATTAAGCTAGAAAATCTTTCCCATTTTGTTTAAGATAAATGCATACTATAATTCCTAGTAAAGGTTATAATAATTATTGATTAACATTTTTTTTTCTTTTATGAAAATGAAGATGCATTTTGCTTTCTGCTGCTGCAAAAAAAAATCTTCATGTCTTTAGAACTTATTTTAATTGTACACGGTTGCATGAATTATTTACGAATTGCACAATCGCCAATGAAGGAACAGCTTACCTTTCTTGAAAACACACGATGATGCACATTGCGGTAGTTCTGATAAATAATCTTGACATTTCTAATGTTCTTTTTGGCAAGATCCTTGACAGTGTTAAACATTACAATAAAACACTGTGTCAAAACTAAAAAAAAAATTTTTTTTTTTTTTGCTTTCCAGTTTCAATTATTTTACAAGTGAGTAGAAAGGACTTTACATAATTATTTATTTTTACAAAAACTTTCTTCGTTCCAGCTTATTTACGAACAACAGCCTCCACCAGATTTTCTTTCGGGTTCATCATCGACTACAAGGACATTTTTGATTCCTCTAACGTGATCACTTGAACTATTGGCCTTATGGAGGTCATTTTCTTTGGCATTTTCTATCATTCCTGAAAAAGAGAATAAAGGATAAAAATCAAAATTACTTATTTTAAAAACTGGCAGAACGAAAAATGTTTATTAAAAATAATCTCACTTTTATCCTTTCAATTCAAAATAAAATGAGGGAAATTATTTTTTCCTGTCACAAACTATCAGAAAAAGCTTTATATTCACAAAGAACAGTGGAAATTATAAACGAAATTAAGAGCACAGCAATTTCCTTCTGTAGAGTTCAATTTTGCTAATAGATTGGCAATCTAAATTAGGACAGTTACAATGGGGCTAACTGTCCAAGCTTTGGGAAAGATAATTTATTTTGTTTTTCCCAGATGTGAGTGTGGGTGGGGGTGGGGGGGTAGTGACAGATTTGTTTATTTCATTATGATTTTTCAATATTTTATTAAATTTGGAACAAAAATGTGTATTTTATTATTTTCATTCACTAAACTCTAAATATTCAAGAAAATATGATTTTTGGATTATCTAATTCAATTAGAATTTCTCATCATCATAAGATATACAGTAGTCGGTTGTTTCAAATTTACCGATGATCAAAATTGTTTTATACTATAAACACTAAAAATTATTACCGTATAAGGAAATTCTAATATTTTATTGTTACGCTATATTAAAATGTTGTCCAAAACTTTTATAATTTAATTATTGTTTTGGAGAAATAGAGAAAAGAAAATCCCAAAGGCTGTTAGCGTTATTTTCAAACATCTGCAGAGAATCGAGGTAAAAGACTTTGTTAGACGGGCGTCGTGTTGAAATTTTTTGATTTTAAGCAAGAATAGATGAATTAGTAAGTAATTTTCCATTATTAATTTCATAATTTTATTTACAATAAAATGCAATGAATATTTAAAATTAATAAGAATAATTTCAAAATAAAAATGCAAATAAATCACACAATCTGCTGTCTTATTTTAGCATTGCATTTTTTATCAAATTAAAATCTTTAAAAAAAAAAAAAAATATTTCCAGCATAATTTTTGTATGATTTTATTATTGTACATAAAAACAAAGTCAATCCCCCCCAAAAAAAAAATTAAAGTATTACTTTGAATGTTAAATAATGTATGTACAGTATAACAAATCCCAATGTTAAATCGCTATAAAGTGTATATTTTTTTCCTTGATACTTTTTTGAACCAACAGTATTTAAAAAAAAAATTAAAATTCAGAAGGAATTTCAAAAACAAAAACATTAATAAAAAATCTAAATATAACAGCAAATGTTGCCATTAGTTACATGATTAACCTGAATAATGCTTTCGTTTTGGATAAAAAAAATTGACATAAATGAAGGAGGGAGGGATAAATACTGTATACACGAGTTTAAATTGCAGTTTTATTCAATTTTGCACAATTTGTCACTTCATATATTTTTTAAACTTCACGTGCATTCGATTTACTGTAGATGGCATTAGATTATTTAGACTAAAGAAGGCATAACTTATTAAGCAGTATTATATAATCACAAAGGAATTTATAATATAAGAAAACGTATTAATTATGATAAAGCATTATAAAAGAAACAGTATAGGCTGGAAGAAAGAAGTATATGTAACAGGCAATCAGCTATTAGTAGGTCAGCTGTGCCATTTATGTAACCCTATAGTATTTTAACAGTGAACGTGTCTGTGGGTAGAAATTACTGGGTTTTTTTTATTAAGGATGCAGTGTGGTCGTGGTCATTTTTGGAGGTAGAACAGCAACTACAGTGGTTGTCTAGCTATTGATTGGTCAGACTATTAGATGAGCTTGACAGGTCAGACCAGAAAGTGTGTCAATCTCTGGATGAGTGTTGGTCCACTGATACTCCTGGCTTTTATATCCGCTGATCCGATTCTCAAGACATTTGTAGCTTCATCTGCATATCTAACTTGCCAATCACTAATGAGATTTTATATTCTGACCGTTTGCCTTCACTTCGGTCCATAAGTAGATTGAAATGTTATTATTCCCGGACTAAAGGGGCGTTGTTATTAGCTTGCTGAGCGGATGTAATTAACGTTTAAAACCATTTGCTTGAAATGTTAATTTGGAAATGTTTATTTTCAAATGTTCTTTTTATTTATGGAGTTTCAACTTTTGCAAGCTTGTTGATTAGCTTGTTAATTACTTTGTAAGCAATTGAGTTTTTATATAAGTATAGTATTGCCATTTCTAATTATTTATTATTCACTAATTAGATTCTATCTCATAGTGTCAATCAGTATTAGCATAGGTCTTACAATAATCTGCATTTGTAATTAAACAGCTGCTTTGAAAATATCTTCAAATTATAATATTCTAGAATTGTACAGTATTTTAGAATATAGTCTTTTAGCTTTATAAATGCAATTTCTTATATATCGGTAAAGTACTAGCTGAAACGCACCTTGTGAAATGAAACACAACGGGGCTCTAGATATTCCCCATCCCGAGATCCCCTCTTCCCATCCCCATACTCCTAAAATCATTTTAAAAACGATTAAAAATATAAATCTCTTAATGAGAGAACGTATGTTTCAAAATATTCAAATGAAAAAAATATGTGGTTATTATTAGCACAATCATGCATTACAGTAGATCTTATCTTATTGGTTAATAATAATAAATATTTTTTTTTTATCTAAATGAATAAAATCAAACCGATAAATGGTAGTTTGTTAATTTTATTTCTAGTTTTTTTAATAATAAATGCTAATATCTAAATCTAAGAACGTGAAATCACAGCACGTGAAAATCTTGCACATGAGCTTTTCTATAAATGTGACCGACTGTTACCGTTTTATTGTACAGATTTGGTAATAGAATAGCTACAATTTATTACATATTGATAGAATATTTATATTATTCTTTTAATCATGACTATACAGTAATCAGGATATATCCATGATTAATAGTGCATTTGTTTGTTCATCTATCGTTATTATAATTTCTTGTGACCAAATATGACGGACTAAGCTTGACTCACTTATTCTGGCCAAGGTTGGAACTGATATAATATTCCAAGGCATGTTCGTCATTAGGTTTTTCAGTGCGTTTCATTTATTTGGTTTGTACCTGGTCACGTGAACATTCAATTTTATAGACGAACGATCAAAGTTATCCCTTTCTGAGTAGCAAAGTACTCGATCATAATAAAATAGTTTAGTATGTTTTTATGCAACAATAATTCCGATGCAAGTGTAGATGAAATTCTAACTTATTAATAAAANGAGAAAAAAAAAATGTTTGTATCAAAGACTATTTTACAAAGACTAGCATTTTCAAATTACAGCATTAATCCTTTCAGGTAAAGAATTGTGCCGCCTTACTTACGAGGATATTTAAAATTGATGTATTTCATCCCAAAAAAAATTAATGTAAAATTCATGATTAGGATTTCAGATGATTAAAATGAAATATTATCGCTATCCTATCATCTAAGATATTGTAATCACTGTTTTTACATAATTTCAATCACTTTAATAAATCCAAGTTGAAGCGATGATAACTTTGTCAGCCATTATGAAAACCAAATCTCACAAAGTAACCCGCTTCTCGAGCAGTGCCAGAAAGTTTGAAACGACGAATGAAATTAAATTTTTTAATGACGAACAGTCTAGTTCATTTTGTGCGGTTATGGGGGTATACGGGTATGTTATAGTCATTAATGCTTCAAAAAATGACATTTTCAGTATTTAGCATTTTTAAATTCTTTGTTCTTTTCTCAAAAAAAAAATAGTACCAAAATTATGGACTAAATAATTCTAAAAATATGTAAAAATTGATTTTGTTAACCATACCTCTTAATTTTTAAGAGAAAAAAAAAGAAAAATCTGAATAAAACAGCCCTAAAATGCGTGATTTCATTACAGTAGAAAGACTGCGTTTTATTGATATGGAAGCTGTCATTTATATCTTTTTTAAAATAATAATTCTCCCTCTATCAGTAGAAATAAGAATTTATATTCTGATGTTTAAAGAAAGTGTGGTTTATGTCATATAATTAAAGTGATACTTCTTGGGGGTAACGTTTACATTCACAGAGTATTTAAATCCGACGTCATAATGATGTTTCTGAATGTACAATTTGAGTGCTAATTTGCTAACAAGAAATCACGTGATTTTTCGCTACATCATCAACCTGTAAACAAAATGGCCGATACTGACGCTTACAATTGTGCTTACAAAAACATGATGAATTATTAAAAAAAAATTATACTCTTTATAAATTTGGATAAAAAAAAATAATAAAACGTATAATTAATAAATGTTTACTAATGGCAAATGTTCTAGAGATCCCAGTACTGCCCATTTGATTCGGCAATGGTTACAAACGTTCGTAAAATTTAAATAAATGTTTGAATTGAATATCTCAAAATTGAATTTTAACACATTTTGACAGTTGCTCTTTCAATATTTTTGCCTGTGAATGAGATATAGATCTGAAACTTTGGATACAGATAAAGTATATATTTTAAAGGTTAAATCTGATGTAAACAGTAAATTCCGAAATATTGTAAAACTTACATCTCTCTTGTTGCTGCTAAAAATGATTTAAAAATCAAAATTTTCAAAAACTAAGTACTGTATATCATTGAAGTAAAACTTTGTTAGTTTTTACGATCTGTAATTTTTCCTTACAAAATGGAGCAAAATGACTATATTAAGAACCAATACGACAGCCGTTTCCATGGCAACGATAACTAGTAACCCCCTAAACTTTTATAAACAATTATTACATTTTAGCAACATACTGTATACAGTNTATTATGTGCTTAAAAGTTTTGTTAAATTTAAATAATTAAAAAATTAGTCTGCTATAGCAGTAACACCTTATCGACGAACGAAAAAGTATTGAATAGTTTAAATTGAAAAAGTTAACTATTGACGAACACACCTCAAATGACATCAAAAACTTCTTGAAATCAGTACCACCAAGTGGCACTTATAACACTACCATTTTCAAGAGGAAGTGAGTTTTAAATTTTTTTTTAAAAAGATATTTTCTTTGAAAACTGAGAATAAAAACATTTTGTGTAACTTTTCCTAAAGAAAACAAAACATTCATATAAAATCAGCCTAATGTCCAAAGAGATATAAAGTGGTACGAATCAAAAGGATTAAGAAATATGAAAGCATATTAATTGTAAAAATATTAAAATTCTTATTTATACAAGTTTTTTTTTTAGTCACAGATAAGAAAAATAGATCCTTTCAAGCTAAATAATTCTAATTAAGCAGACAAATATATTTTTGATGTACTGTAGGTCCTACAAATAAAACTTGGATATACACTGTAAATCTGAGTTTTGGATTATATAAAAAAATATATGTGAAAACTTTAAAAAGGGGGGAAAATTGACCATATAAAAAGAAAATACATTAGATGTTAGAATTATAAAGATATGTGCTACCAAAGTTGTTAATGTTTAAGATAGAGGCTTACTTCTACTCAGATCTAGAAATAACTCTTCTATTCCTTTGTTTAGCTTCGCCGACGTGTGAATATGTTTGGCTCCTACAGATGCAGAGTACCTGTAAAAATATATATATACTGTATATACAGTATAATAAAGCACAATTTTTTCAACAAAGACTTACTATATAATTTGATTTATACAGGATATACAGTAAGTTAATAACAATGATGGTAATAATTAGGAAAGTATAAGTGCTCAAATGTCATAAGTGATATGTCTTGACTATGAGCATGCTCCGTGGTGTTCAACGTGTTATGTCTTGACTAAAATTGTGCTCTATGCTCATTAAATAAAGTCATAATTATGAGTATGGCTGCAGCACTCAGTAACAAATACCATAAGAAATAAAAGCAATTAGAATTTAATAAAATATAATACAGTATACAATTAGTCTAACTATATATGTTTGCATACACAAAAGCTTAAGTTCTAAGGTTCACAAACAATGTTATAAATAAGCGGTCACATGTATTGCTTAAGTCTCAAAACAAAAATAAAAACGAGTTCCAAGGAAAATATAACACTTGGAATATTTTATACTTTACATAGATTTTATGTTCACTGTACAAAACTTATTCAAAAATTTAGTGTAATTTGCATAAATATGTAAATTTGAAAGAGGGAACAGAACTTTGGCACGAAACAAATTTCTGTAAATACAAAAATTGGTTCCATGTTTTATGTGGTACACCCAAATTAAACATTAGATTTTCTAAAAAACCCAATGCGAACAAAATTTTCTGGTCTTTGTACAAACCTTGTTCAAAAATTTTGGTGTAAAAAATTATGTAAATTCCAAATTTGGGTAACCAGGCCCTAAATTAGTTAAACTTAATTTCAGGAATTGTTTGGTGTTCAAAATTATATTTTGAGTGCACAAAAATATACAATAACCGTTCATCGCTTCGGCAATGAAAAATCATGTTTTAAGTCAAAAACGTGCTACAATGTTAAGCTTTAGGCAAATCTCAAATTCAAATTTCTCAAAAACCGTGAATGTATAAAAAATTGTTTGCTTTACAAAAATGTTCAAAAATTTTGACATTAAAAAAGTACAGATGTAAATTTAATAGTGGAGGACCAACTTAATGGACCTATTTTTTTTTTTTTTAGGAAAGAAGTATGGTACATATTCCTCACTGAATACAGAATAAACATGCAAATAGAATTAAAATATAAGTTTTTTTTTAAGGCCGTTTAGGTAATTATAATTAGAAGACCAATCCTTTTGCCAACTAAAGTTGGATCATTTGAAAGATAAACCATTTAGCCTCTATATTATTCTGTATTAATATAGAGGCTAAAAGGTTTATCTTTTAAGTCATCTAACTTAAGTTGGTAAAATGTTTGGCCTTATTATAATAATTAAAACATGATTTTAAAAAAACTAATTATGACAATTTTTTACAATCATGAATGAGAGATTTGTGAAAATTGGAGATCCGTATATGTTACAGTAGGTCTGATTTCACAATAATTTGTATATGAATATTTGCTTTTCAACACAGTATTAAGACTAAATAAAAGCAATTTACATAAAAACATTAAAGGTCAAATGTAACGGATTTTTATTTTTCTATTTATTATTGAATTTCAAAGATTTTTACTACAAAAAAAATATTCACTAGAAAAAATAAA
>PXIH01S0007786.1:9894-23147 GCA_003024985.2 Euperipatoides rowelli | reverse complement strand
CAATAACTGTAATGTTTGCTTAAAACTAGATTTAAATTAGAATAATGGATGATTCATTATTTATATTTTAATTATTAACATACTCTTATAACTAGGTCTCCCACAGATAGTCTGATATTTTCACCTTTTGTCCCTTGACCATGGTTTCTGGCCTATGCCTTCATTGGAAGAGGGGGACCTAGTATGGCATCATACTTGAATGCCAGCACTTGGATTTTGGAGAGGTAATGTGATAATCTCCCAAGTCTAAGTATGCCTGAAAGAAACACTGGATATGATGCTGATGTTTTATAATTGAAAACAGTTGGAATCGCTCCTGGTTTCAAACGAAGAATCAAAGATGGTTCTAAGCCTAAAGAATTTAACCAAGTGAGCTTCTCACAAAACATGTGTCTTCAAAGTGGTCCTAGTAAAGTCCGGATACTTTGAAGGAACAAAACCTACCAGCTTGATTTTTAATATTCTGGCTTTTGGTCAGTTTTTTGTCCTTTTGGAAATGAAAAAATAATACGATGGCTAGTTGAACTAGCATTTGTACAGTTTAAGGTACATCAGTATAACATTTTGCAGCTTATCTTTCAATGGATGAAGTGCCGTTAGCTTAGACCGTTTGTATGGTCTAAGGCCGCTAGTCTCACCTACAATGCCATCTACATTTAAAGGAGGAGGAGCTATAAAATGAGTTTTGACTAATAGTATTCTAAATATATATTTTTTAATTTTTTTTGAAACAAGTGAAATCATTTTTTTAATTTTTTTTTATTATTACCATTAGATTTAGGACAAAGCCTATAAATCATGGGTATACATCATAAATCAAAACAACTAATATACATTCAATAAAACAAAATTGAAAACAAAATAAACACACAATAAACATAATCAACATTACAACATTTGTTAGACAATTAACCTGTATCATGGAGCTAAGTTAACATTTATTGAGAGAACTAAACACACTGATATATGTGCAGATGACCTCAAGTGGTCAACTTGACAATTAACATTAGACATTAAATGTTTATAATAGAGCTCTAGTGTGTATATACACTACAAAATCCATCGTATGTTACCTTTAAAGATTTTAAATTCTTGAATTTTCAGGTAGTTGTTAACAAATTGAAGATAAAAAATTAGAATTGTGTGGAATTGGGGAGTAACTAAAATTAGTGATATTACATAAATCTGCTAGTAAAAAATTATTGATTCAAATGACCTAAGTTAATACAACAGACTACTGACTTGCCCAAATCCGCATGAGTTTTCCAACTTGTGGAATTTAACACAATGAACAAAAGTTTCATTGATTTAAGGGTTCAATGAATCCATGTCACTTTCACAATTGAAAAGTTTGGAAGTTATTTAAGGCAACACTACATCCATGGATACGCCCATAGGTCCCTGGACACGCCTCCATATTGACCTCATGGGATCGTACAAAAACAAGACATTCCTAGTGACCATAGATAGCTTTTACAAGTGGCCGGAGATTCAAATTTTGACCAAGGCCGACTCGAAACAATTATGCTCACCCTGGAAGAATACTTTGTGAGATACGGTTACCCAGAACACACAGTCTCGGACAATGGCACACCATTCACGTCATTAGAATTTGAGCAATACTGCAAGAACATGGACATCCTTCATCTAAGTCTGTACCTTTTCATCCGGCCAGAAATGGGCAGACCGAGAAGTTCGTAGACATTGCCAAAACCTTACTTAGTAAAGTAGATAACATCAAAGATGTAGAATGGCAAATTAAAGTCAACGAGCTATTGTTCAAATATAGGAGCACTCCACATACAACCTTAAAAGAAAAACTTATATTTTCCTAAATAAAAATAAGTAAGATAAAAAACAAAACATTCATAAAACTATTTATAATGATTAAAACCATTACAAATAATTTTTAAATAACTAAAATAAAAACTTACTTAGAGCAGATCATTAACATAAATATAATTGGCCGCATGTGGCTCTCTTCTTAAATAATTTTTATTTTCTTATTTGCATTGCTATTTTTTATGCTTTGCTCTCTCTCCAAATATTATGAATATTCACTGTATATAATTAATCTTTTTATATTTTTTGTTCATATATTTTATTTGGTAAATAAGCATGATTAGAGTGATTATTAAAAATAATAAAACTTGAAAAAAAAGAATATGTCGTCTGTAGCTTGTACGTGCTACAAATCTATAGTATATTGCTTTTTGTAAACTATAATTAGTTTTATAGGATAGTTTAATAACTGGTATTTTTAATAAACAGACAAGGAAATTCCAATGAAACAACAACATACATTTTTACAAAAATATTTAATTTGATGGAAATTTTTATGTTGATTCCTAGAAATTAATTTGAAATTTTAAAGCAAATTATTACTATTTTATCAATAAATGAAAGTTTAATGCCATTAAAAATAAAATATTTGATATAAAATGGCATAGGTCTGTTTTAATTTGAAGCTTAAATCTTTTACTTTATTTAATGTAACAGCCATTTGGGGTGGCTAAGTGGTGGTGTATCTTGCATGGAGGAAGGTGGGAAAGGGAAACACACAAAAATATTAAATTTATAACTTTTAATGTATCAAATAAGTATTATTTTCTGTATAGAAAGTTTGCTATGTTTTATTATTTGTACATGTAATCATTTAATAGTGTTAAGAAATATTAAAAAAAAAAAAACAGGTAAAAAAATTATCTTGAAAAAGAAAATTTAATTACAGTATATATTTTCATAGTTTATTGTTTTCTCATTTTTATAATTTTTAGTATATTTTTATTTATAGTGTTTTAATTGTCATATCTCTTCATAAGCACATGGATTGAATATACCGTATATTTGTAAATTATACGGTGAGCAATCAAAACATCTTAAGAAATGCACAATATATATATTTTTTTTATAATTTCCAAAAAATACTTTTATTATTTTATGCAATATTTACAAATTCTTAAACATTTTTTTAATTTGCAGTCTTACTTTTTTCTTTGTACATACAGGAACCGTTGGAAAAATGGTGAAAAAAACTGATCCAACTTGTGCAATGTCTAAACCGGTAAAAAAAGTTTTTTCTGGGATTCAAACCAGCATCTGAAGGTACACTGGAACATCAAGTCGGCCATCGAGACCACTCATCCAACCCTGTAGGGCAATATATTGTTACTGTTAGCCACCTGAAAGCTTTTTTTTTATGTAAATTAAGAGCAACAATTTTTAGTCTCATTTGGAACATCAATCAGGAGTAAAACCTGTATTATTTAAATAGACTGTAAAATTTGTCCTGATGATTCATTGTTGAAAGTGTCAAAACTTTCCTATGCTGACACAGCGGGTTCAGTTGGTAAATTATTAACCATTTCCATTTTGTTAGTTTATTATGCATCATTTCATTTTGTTGGTTAACTACAATGTGTTGAACCCACAAAGATCCAAAGCCTGACACTGTCTCATATACATCACACCATTTCAGTCAAGTGCGAAGAAAAAAGAATGAGTTTAATGGTGCACTGCGAATTGTATTATCTTTCAAAACAAAATTAAAAATGTCTATACTCTTTAAGGGACAAATTTATTTATAGGTTAAATTTTGGAATAAAATGTAGTTGACCATGGAAAAGGCATTTTCCATGTCAATTCTAATAAGCATACAACAAAAAAATGAATTTGTCATTCTTATGAAATGCCAAATATGTCAAAAAACATTATTTGAATGCAAGGGAGGGGTGATATATGTGCTTTTTGATGCTTTGACTTTACTAAAATAATTCTGATTCATTGATCAAATTCCATTCCAATGTCTTGGCAGAATATTATATGGTTTTAATAGATCTTTTTTCACCTATCTATTTATAGGTAATAGGTTCAACTTCAATTCTTGTATTCAGGGAACCCTTTCCATGCAGTAAGACAACAAACCTCTTGACTATTTTATTTGACATGAAAGTAGATTTAGTCATATCATTGTCCATTAATAGTTCAAATTTTGAAGAGTTTGTTTCATCTATCTGAATGATGTATAAATCAAAATGTCTGGTTGCATCCATTCACAGATACTACTATCCATAACATAGGTAGGCTACTCTATATATTAACTTCAAACACTAATGAGTAGATAGTAAAGGAATTTTTAAACCATTTTTTTTAAGACACACACAACATTCTAATTCTTGTAAACAGGCATTATTCGACTTCTAAAATCCCATCATGCAATCTAATTGTTCATTATTTTAAAACTCAAATTTATTTTTCATCACAGGTCCTGACATCCCTCCCAATGAAAACATGGAATACATTTTAATAATATAATATTATAGAGTTCATTTACAATAATGAAATAAATCACTCAATAATTTTATTAAATTACTTAGCATTTTCAGAAAAAAGAATTCTATATATGCATATAATGAATAAAATGCTATTCAACTTTTACCATTTAAAAAAAAAAAGTTGTATAAATCATTAATTAAGATTAATCAACAATAAGAAATTCCTAATAGCTTGTTCAAAGGTCAATCTAGAATTATTATTTATTCAATTAAAATTTCTAATTAGTTTGAAATTAAAAGTTTAACTTAAGCCTGTTGCTTAATCTTTGTATTCCTATCAATTTAATTTTTAATAAATTAAATTAAATATTTTATACTATCTTTTATTTTAAAAATTCAATGCACTTTAAACTAAAATTCACAAAATAATATATTGGAATGATTAAAAAAATAATTATTGGAATGATGTCATAGGAGAGAGGGAGGTTGTAAAATATACACTTTTTAACAAGGACAGGAGCAAAAATCATTTAAAAAAGTCTAACTGGACGCATCCTATGCATGACAGGTTGTTATAGTGCTGGATCTAAGGGAAGGGGGGGGGGGGCAAGAGGGGGAAATTTTCCCTGGCATCACATCTGGGGGTCAGCAAAATGGACTTGCAGTTAAAAAAATTATACAGTATATATTGTATTAAGTTTTTGATATTACAAAATAAACATGTATGGTCAAGGGTGTCCAACCATAAATGTAGGTAGTTAAGCTAAAGTAATGATTAATGTTTGTCCATACCAAAAAAAAAAAAAAAGCTTATTAAAATATTTTGTTGGGGAGAACACCTGTAGACATTAATTAGGGCTGCCAAAATCCAACTTTACTCCCCCACCCCAAAAAAAAAATGTCTAGATCCACCACTGGGTTGTTAACAGATAATAGAAAGCTGCAAATTAGCTATTTATCCTTGGACTATTAACCCAACTAATTGGATGCAGTGCGCTTCTTACATAAAGTCAAGGCTGTAATATCAGGTGTAAATGATCTGCAGTCACAAAGCTTCTCAATAATGTTCTTATTCAATCAGCCTAAACAAAAAGTTTGGTCCTAAATAAAAAAAATGCTTCAAAATAAAGTTAGACCTTAATTTTGCATATTTTTTTGGTTAAAAATAGTGATAAATTTAAGAAATAAAGATTAGGCTACCTGTGTTTATTTTAAATTGTCCATTTTCAATTTTTTTTACCAGGATTATTCATTTTAAACAAATTTTAATTAATTAATTTAAAGTTAGACCCATTGAAATATATGTCACTGGCCAGACTGCAAGAATGCCAAGTGAAATTTAATAAAATTAAAAATCAATAAACAAAACATAAATTGACAGACAAAAGTTGAACATAAACAGAAGTTTGTATTTATAAGATATTTGGATTAATACCAATAACAAGAACAAAAAAAAAAAGGAAATCATATTGAAATATCCATTTAAGGCAACACTGATGTGTACATAAGGAACTGATGCGCCAATAGCCACAAAGAAAACCAAACTCCTTATGAAATATAGGTAGGAAATAAACCTAATATAAAACACCTTAGAGCCATAGGATGTGAAACCGTTTTTGCACATACCAAAACAAAATGATCATTCAAACTTATAAAAAATCACAAACAGAATTTCTGATAATATATGCCCCACATGGACGTGGTTACCAAAAATAAAATGTACAAAAAAATCATAAGGCTGTATATATTCAATGAAAAAATTGAAATTACTAGAATTGAACAACCTGATATAACAGACAAAATGGACCACAATAAAAAGGGAATTGAATTCTATCAGGATGATGAAACATTGTCAGAGGGAAAAGTAACAAAAAAGCCAATTGAACAAAATTAACTAAATCAAAAAAGAAATGGGCTCAAAAATCAAAGGAAACACAAGAAAGAAGTCACCAAATGGCATTAAGATGACAAACTAAAGAAGCTTCCTCTGAGGAAAAAAAATTGTAACATCACTCATAACAAAATTAAAAGTAATGAACCAGAACAATTCAAAGAAAAATTAAATGCAAATGAGGCTGACTGATGGATTGAAGCCATGAATGAAGAAATAGAATCTTTATAAAAAAACAAAGTATGGAAACTAACTGAAATACGTCCTAGAAAAAAAGCAGTAGGTATTTCACCAAGAAAAAAAACACAGTGAGGAACAATACTTCAAGACATGCCTTGTAGCAAAAGACTTCACCCAAAGACAAGGAATATACTATGAAAAAGTATAAATAGCCAATTCTATCCACACCAATCAGATTTGAGCACCCACAAAGCACTGGGGCTCCATGGGGGGTCTGACATTTTTCTTATAATTCCTTTCATATTACCCATAATTCCTTTGGTATGATGTCATATTCACGAATATTATTAAATTTCCGTGAAAGGTGTGGCTCATTTGGATAAATTATCTCATTTACATAAAGTTAGATAAATTTGCATTTGCAAATAAGCTTGTGATCTCATCACAGAAATTTCTGAATGTTCCCAAATATTTCCGATTATATTGAACATTCCCAATCATTTACGAAAATTGCCAAAGTTTTTTGAAGAGGTATGTGGCGCATTTGCATATTCGGCATGTAATTCCCGAAGATTTCCAAAGTTTGCCTTTGGCAAACTTCAGAAATCTTTGGAATGCATATGGGGTCATTTGAAATGCATTTTTGGTATATTTGAAAAACCATGATGGTGGACATTTTTTGTTTTTATTTTTTTTGATGCCACTTGTTCAGCAATAAATTCTGGGTAATATGTGCTCTATATGATGTCATTCGGATGCACAGAATAATGCACAATCAACTTTTATATTTTTTGATGTTTGCCAAAGTGCTATGCCCACCTCCGATGAGATACAAACTTGATCTTTGTAACTATAATACTAGACACCCATGATGTCATATCTACTGATTTTTAGCTGAATGTGAGATCATTAAGATGCACGGAATAATGTGAGAAATACTTAAGTTTTTTTTAAAGATTTTTTTCCAATTTTTAAGAAGTATTTTGCGCATCATTCTGCTCACTTTAACAAGCTCGCATCCAGTTCAAAAACAATAGGTATGATGTTATGCATATCTACCAGCATAATTCTGAAGATTAAAGTTATAGCTCTTGGGGGTGGCCAGGGCAATTTGGCAAAAATCGGAAAAATAAATTAAAAAAAAAAATCTGAATAAAAACCTAAGTATTTCACGCATCGTTCTATGCACCTTAATGACCTTACATTCATATCAAAATTGGTAGGTGTGACATCTTTCGTATCTAGTATCATAGGTCTGAACATAAAGGTGGTAGGTCGGTTTTGGTGGTCAGGGCAATTCAGCACAAATCGGAAAAAAAATTTAAAAACCTAAATATATATTTCACGCATCATTTTCTGCACCCTTAAAATGAACTCACATCTGGATCTAAATTGTTAGGTGTGATTTCATGGGTGTCTAGTATCATTGTTCCCAAAATAAAGGTAGTAGGTCATCGGGGTTGGTCGGGGTACTCCGGCAAAAATTGGAAAAATAAATAAATTAAAAAAAAACAACTAAGTATTTCACACATTAATCTGTGCACCTTAATGACCTCACATTTGGCACAAAATCGGTATGTGTGACGTCATGAGTGTCTAGTATCATAGTTCCCAAGATCAAAGTCATAGGTCAGGGTACTTTAGCAAAATCGGAAAAAAAAAATTAAGTATTTTGCACAGTATTCTGTGCACCTTAATAACCTCACATTCAGATCAAAATTGGTAGTTGTGATGTCATGGATGTCTAGGATTATAGTTCTGAAGATCAAGGTCGTAGCTTATCAGAGATGGGCATGGCACTTTGGCAAATGTTGAAAAAATATAAAATTAAAAAATGTTCTAATAGCTCATATTACCCAAAATTCATTGCTGAGCAAATGGCCATCAAAAAATTGGTCACCATCTTAGATTTTTCAAAAATACCCAAAATGCATTGCAAATGACNCCAGATGCATTCTGGGTAAATTTCTGAAAATTTCTGAAGTTTGCCAAAGGCAAAGGCTCGCATCCAGTTCAAAATCAGTAAGTATAATGTTATGCATATCTACTAGCATAATTCGGAAGATTAAAGTTGTAGCTCTTGAGGGTGGCCGGGGCACTTTGGCAAAAATCTAAAAAAAAAAAAATTGAATAAAAAGCTAAGTATTTCACACATCGTTCTTTGACCTATTCATAATGACCTTACATTCAGCTCAAAATCGGTAGGTGTGATGTCATTGGTATCTAGTATCATAGTTCTGAACACAAAGGTAGTAGGTCATCGGAGGTGGTCGGGGCACTTCAGCACAAATAAAAAAAAAAATAAGTTAAAAACCTAAATATTTCACACATTATTTTGTGCACCCTTAATGAACTCACATTTGGATCTAAATTGGTAGGTGTGATGTCATGGGTTTCTAGTATCAAGGTTCCCAAGATGAAGGTAGTAGGTCATCGGGTGTGGTCGGGGCACTTTGATAAAAATCGGAAAATAAATAAACTTAAAAAAACCCTAAGTATTTCACCCATTATTCTATGCACCTTAATGACCTCACATTTGGCACAAAATCGGTATGTGTAACATCATGGGTATCTAGTAGCATAGTTCCCAAGATGAAAGTCATAGGTCATTTGGGGTGGTCAGTGCACTTCAGCAAAATCGGAAAAAAAATTAAAAAACCTTAATATTTTGCGCATTATTCTGTTCACCTTAATAAACCTCACATTCGGATCAAAATTGGTAGGTGTGATTTCATGGAAGTCTATTATTAAAGTTCCGAATATCAAGGTTGTAGCTTATCATATGTGGGCATGGCACTTTAGAAAATGTTGGAAAAATATGAAATTATAAAATGTTCTAATAGCTCATATTACCCAGAATTCATTGTTGAGAAAATGGCCATAAAAAATTTTAAAAAAATTGGCCACCATCTTTGATTTTTCAAAAATACCCAAAATGCATTGCAAATGACTCCAGATGCATTCTGGGTAAATTTCCGAAAATTACAAGTCAAATATGCAAATGAGCCACACACCCCTTCGGAAAAATTTTGCAATTTCCGGAAATGCTCGTGAATGTTCAGGAATACTCGGGAATGTTTGGAAATTTTCATGATAACATCACAAGCTCATTTACATAGGCAAATTTCTGCAAATGAGCCATGCCACTCACAGAAATTACTGAATATTCCCAAGTATGATGTCATATACCAAAGGAATTATGGGTAATATGCAATAAATTCTAGGGTAAATGATGGCCGACCCATTACTGTTCCCCATTGCATTGTTGTGGGTTCTCAATTCTGATTAGTTTGGACAGGATCGGCTATTTATACCTACTCCCAGTATTAACATTTGAAACAATCAGAATACTTACCACAATTGAAACTGAAAAAGCTGGACATTGGATCAATATGATGTGAAAACTGCTTATTTACATAGTGATCTAGCTGAGACAGTATATATGGAACAACCAAAGAGTACATAAGAACAGGCCATTAAAAACTATACTGTAAGTGCCAACTATTCATATAGGGATTAAAACAGAAGATGTTAGAATAACCACCTAGATAGAAACTTAACAGAAACTGGATTTAGAAATAAAATATGCCCTTACATCTATGAAAAGAAGATGGAAGACTTGTACTAACTGTTTATATTGATGACATCCTGACTATATCAGAAAATCAAGCAGTAAGAAAGAAATTCAAACAATTACTTGAAGGATGCTTTGAAATAAAACATGGGATTCATCTCTAAACAATTGGGAGTCGATTTTGATTACCTAACTGATGGAAATATATCCCTAATACATAATAATACAGTATATTGGCTGACTACTAGAACGTTTTGGGTTACAAAACTAAAAAAGAGAAAGAACACAAATGAAAATATGAAATGCTTTCCTAGAGGAGGAGGAAGTATAAAACATTGAATAAAAGAAGCTACTTTTTCCGTCTCCATTTCTTGGTTGAGCTGTTATGCTTCTTAGATTGCTAAACCGAAGGCATATGCTGGGGACACAGGTTTGATCCCCGGGGTAACAGCTCACTTTGTGTTTTTTTCCAAGTATGCTGCCCTTTCCACCACAAGGAACGTGTTTAGCACATATTAGCAAGTAATTATAGTTTCTATTAGTTAATTAACAAAAAAAAAAAAATACATCTCTTCTCTTCTTGGAGAGGAGATTTATTTATTAAAAAAAAAAGAAGCTAACTTTTAAGAACTCATTGGAGGATTAATATATCACAAAGGATGAGGCCCGACATCACATATTCAATAGGAAAACTATCCCAGTACTGCTTAACATTTAATGGAAAACAATGGAATGCAACAAAAATAATTATTTGATATGTAAAAGACACAAGACTATAAAATCATATATCACTAAAGGGAATAAGAACTCCTAGCAAACTCTGATGCCAACTGGGCCATCTGCCAAATTAACCACAAAGGCACAACTGAAACTGTAGGCTAATTATGTTAGCAGGTTCACCTATACTATGGTAAACCGTGAAACAGAGAACTTACTATTGCACTCAGTACTATGGAGGCAGAATATATTGTATAAGCAGCAAGTGTAAGAGAAGTAACAGGGATAAAGGAAATAATGTAAGTACTTTTGCACTGCCCCACCAATTTCTCACACCCCCTTCAAGCCTTTGATCAAAATAAAATGCCTATTATGTTTGGACCAAATTAATTTATCTATTTGAAGAAGACAGAGCACAACGTCATGCAAAACCTGTGTAATATTATATAAGATTTAGACTTTTTTTTTTCTATAAATAAATTTACAAAGAGTAATAATATATTTATACTTTTGTAAATATGTATAGTTTGTACAATGCGTTTTAAAATTTATTTGCCTAATATTTAGATTAGTTTTTTTTTTTAAATATATATTCAATAGCAGTAGTGTCTGACATTACCCATATCACAATGTCTAGATTACACTAACTTCAGATTGCTCATTCATCATAGTTTATTCTGCATGACACTAATAAAAAAATCCAGACAGTGTGAGGATTAATTATGTAAGAGGTAAAGGAACTATGTTGCCTAAACCTTTTCAGGAATATTATATATCTATAGGTTATTTATCATTATATTTAATACATGTGATTGATAATTTTAAAAATTTTCTAAGGGTGTATGTGTGTGTGTATGTGGATGGAGAGGTAGTTATAATAGAGAGGTTGGGAGAGGGCTGGTGGAAGTTGCCCAAAATCTTTACAGGATTAATATACACTCAAAGTTTGAAAATTGTGGGACTTTTTGGTTGTTGGTATTGCTTTACTCATAACAGATAGCCACATGGTCAACTAGCCTCACTTATACTGTAGCCTATATACATACAACCATATAATTTCGCTTATCTCATAACAGAGGCGTAGCAAGGGGGCGGGGGGGGGCGGTCCGCCCCGGGTACCACCACAGGGGGTGCCAATTTTTTTTTTTTATGGGTAGGTGGGATGGGGCTGTAGGATAAGGTGTTAGGTTTCAGGGTTAGGTGTGGGTGCAGGTTTGGGTGTCAGGGTTGTAGGTAAGGGTGTACAGTTGTGTGGGATGTGAGGGTGTAGAGTCGGTTGTGATATGGGGGTGCATCGTTGTTGTGTTAATAAATATACAATAGATGGTTAACGAAACATCCAGACAACTAAAAAAAAAGCTTATTATAATATGGCAAACTGTCAACAAAATGTCCAGACAACTAAAAAAAAAAAGGTTATCAAAATATTTTTAAAGAGGGTGTCAAAAATCAACTGAGCCCCGGGTACCAAACAGTCATGCTACGCCTCTGTCTCATAACACATGTACAAACTAATTAACCTTGCTTTACTCAAAACAGACATCCATATATAAATAACTAGTCTCAACAAACATAGTATCTTTGTTCTCTCATAACACACTACAAACCTACTAACCACACGTCGCTGATAAGACACACATACATAAAACTAGTCTCACTTTCCTTATTACATATACAAACATAGTAACCTTGCTTCATTCCTAAAATACATAGCCTACCTATGTATAAATACACTAATCTCAATTCACTCATAGGCTAATACATATATTGTGCATACTGTATAATAAACTGTACAATCATAGTAAACTCGCTTTGCTTGGTTTATATACATTGGCTACATACAAATTCACTAATTGTGACTCGTTCAAAATCTCACTTCACTAGTTCATCTTCATTCATCAGGCCCAAACTAACACTATTTCACTTGTGATGGGCATTCTATCATCACATAAAGAATTATTATTATTACAAAATAAAGCTAAATATTAAAAAAAATAAAGCTAAAAAATGTATTTAAAAAAAAAAAAAAAATTGGCAAAAAAAAAAATGCAGTAATTCAAAAGCTTGACCTTTCGGTGGGTTCACCCTCTTCCTCAGAAGCTGAATCCTTGCAAAATGAGAGGGAACATTTTTGCAAGGATTCAGCTTCTGAGGAAGGAGGGTGAGCCCTCCGAAACATCAACTTTTGAATTACTGCATTTTTTTTGCCAATTTTGTTGTTTTTAAATAAGTTTTTTAGCTTTATTTTTTAATATCAATTAGTTGACAGTGCCAAGGGGGGAGTAGCTCAGTGGGTTGGCTGAGCTGTTATGTATTCTTGGTATAAGCCAAGGGGGAGTAGCTCAATGGCTTGGCTGAGCTGTTATGTATTCTTGGTATAAGCCAAGCTCACATGAGTTCGCAGCTTGAGCTATTCAGCCTCTTTTTCAACTTGTCTTTCTTCTGAAAGATAGGAAGAAAAGAGCTGTTATCAACCTAGAGTTTAAATTTGAAAATTAAGGTATTAAATGAGTAAAAATAGACATTATCTGTTAATGACGTGTAACTTTATTTTTTTTTTAAAAAATTAGTTGACAGTGTATTTTTTAATATTTCTTTATTTTACTGTTTAATAATA
>PXIH01S0007775.1:11948-24599 GCA_003024985.2 Euperipatoides rowelli | reverse complement strand
CACCCCCTTTTGCCCCCCTCCCCCTTCCCTGGAATTTTAGACTGGAGTCGTGTCTCTTACACCTCAATTTTTGAAAAAGTAAAATGTGGGTGAATTTCCTGACAAGGTAGAGCTTATGTAAAAATTAGTTGATACCCCTGGTGTAGTACATATTGTGACGAAACTCAAAAATACTTGAATCTTAGTATACTCGCTAAAACTCGACTCGTTTATAAAATTCTCCTGCTCGCAGACCCCTAATGCGGACACACAAAAGTGTTGTATGAAAATGAGTAGCAATTAATTATCAACGCAAATATGAACAAACACTATTTAGACTACGTTAAACTGGGGACCTGGTGTAGTTATTAACATTTCTTTTGGTTATATATAATACATTATTTAACATTTGTATATTAATATTCAGAAATTAATATAACATGAATGTTTGGCATTAGGAGCTCATTTGAATGATGTTAAAATACTTAGGTAATAGTTCTTATGGCAATTACTCTTAAAGTCCAGGCATTCTCGTTATAATCTTACTGAAAATTGGTTTAAAGCTCAGTTGTCAAAGGTTTTGAGAGTCCGTGTCTTCGTATAGCACTCCAGGAACTTAGCAGAGATTATGATAGGAGATATAGTAGCATACAATTCCAGTATCTCTGGAACATATTAGGTGCATTCTTTTGCAGCTGGTATCGGGACTAGAAACAAGTGGCTGCCAACACAAGTGATTGGTAGTTGAGGGTGGAAAAAAGCGCTGGTTGGCAAATGAAACCTCAATAAAAGTCTATGAATAGCTTTTATACCTAATCCAGGAGTGACAAAGGATTCAGAATATTTAAATGAATTCCCTTAATTTTAATCCAGAAAATATCCACATTAGTCCAATGAGATTTGAATCCTACAACCTGGTCTTGGTTTGCCTTCACTCCAGCCTACAGTATGTTCTATTAGGAGGTCAGAAGAAGCCAATTGATGAGTTTGTGACTAGTAACCCAGATCAATGATAATTCAACATTTCAATCCACTTAATTGAAATGTTGATTAGCAGAAAAGTTCATTTTACATATTGATAAGGTTCATCAAAGTTATGTATTTATCATTTGCTTTTCAGTTATCTTCCAAGTAGATCATAGTTAGCTAATGATATTTTCTTTGACAGTTCCTGAGTTACTCATGGCTTCTTCTGCATTTCATTATCCCAAGCTTTAAATATCTTTTGCATCAGGTAAATACAGATTAGATGAAATAAAAATAAGGAGGGGCCTTTACATGGCACAGATTGTGATTTCTTACAGAATGATCAAAAGGTATGTGTGGTGATGCCGCTTGTTTGATAACGGCACTCTTTACCTAACTTTGGCTGAGAAATAAAGGTGGCATTCTTAGACAGCATTCTAAAGTACTATACAGCAATCCATGAAACATATGACCATCAATTATGTATTCAAACCACCATAAAATGCATAGTAAAGTTGCATATATACAGTATGTTTCTATTTGTTTTATATCAACATAATATTAATGTACTGTAGATATTGTACATTAAGAAAATCCATATTAGTCTAATTATACTGTTATATTAATCATATAAAATAAATATTGTACATAATTATCTGTTGTAGCTAGTAATGATAAGCCTTGGTTCTATCCCACAATTGGGTAAGGCGTTTACTGTATGCATATTATAGGTGTCGGGTTAAGATTAAGATGTAATTAAAATAAGGTAATTAAGAAATNTAAACAAATATTTATTTAATTAAAAGTATTATTTACTCATTCTTTTCCTAGTTTTATGCATTATTAAAGTACAGTACTTTTATACATTTTTCTTTATTGCTTTCAAAACGTACTAAATAAAATAAAAGATTGGTTAGCTGAAAACCATTTTATATTTTGCTAAATAACTATGCAGCACTAAGCCCCCCTTCCCTAATTATATCCACTGCAATATATTGACTTAAGATTTTATACAAAAAAATATTAAAAATAATTGTGAAAGTACACACACTGTACATTAAATATGAAATTGTGAGAACTATATTTTTTTGGTAGTCTCTGCTATAGTGTTGTGATCTATTATTTGCATTTTTAAGGTGAACTATAATATTTATTACTTAAAGGGCTTGATACCAAACTATTGTACATTGTGGAGTAATAAACAAGAAAAATAAGTACACAACCTACACAATTAGCAAATTAAAATGTAATTGGTAGGTTATTCTCTGATGTGATAAAAAAAAAGTAGCCCATCAATTATGACTGGACCATTAGGAGCCATCTAAAGCCACATTTACACGGACATAGCAAATCCTTTTCCGATATGTGTTGCGAAACAGATATCACAATGGTCGTGTTTATAGCTGAATTTGCAATGCATGATTTTGAAATAGCGCTAATCATTCAAATCATGCAGGAAGTTGACTATGATAGTACAGTACGATATAGTTCACGTTATCGTTGGGATTTTGACCAATCAAATTACATCAAATCATCATAGAGCTTTAAAAACCTTTATATTCTTGCGTTCATATTTAATTAAAAAAAAAGTATCTAGAACTTATTTTTATCCAATCACAGAGAATTATTATCGTATTTTCTTTCAAATTTGACGTCACAGACTTGGTAAACAAAGGTTAAAGGTGTTTTACAAAAGAAATTGCAGCCATGACGAACATAATCGAATCCAAAGTTAGAGCATTTTATATGCATTTTGAACAAAAACGATTAAAACAAACAAAAGTAGGTACTAATAATTTCCATTTTAATAAACTTTTTTTAGGAATATATTAATAAAACTTAGTTTTTTTGAAGCAGGAAAGATTAATAATTATGCTTAAATATTAATAAACTAGAAATCAATAAATTGGTCATTTTTTATGACATTTTTTTTTCGACTCATCGTCCCCTTAAATTAAGAGCATGCTTTGAATCAGACAATTGGTTTGGGTGAGAAAGGGGAAAAGAAAAGAGAGAGGAGTCGTACGTTAGAATTTATTACCTTATAATTTCATCCATTTTATTCCCTTTTAAAATTTATTTGTTTTGTTGTTTTTCAAATATGTTATTAAGGGAAGACACGGCCAAGAAAACTCAAAATGGCTCGAAAAATCGATTTTTATATTTTAACATTTTTAAAATTTCCGGTTATTTCTGAATACAATGGTACCAAATTTGACATAAATATTACATTTTTTACTATCAAAATATCATATTTATTGAACCTAGCTAAATAAATTTTTATCAAAATAATTTAAAAAATAGACTTAAAAAGGCGAAATTCCATTGTAAAAATAAAATAAATTCACAAAAATCTGAATAGAATACTGCCTCAACCAATAAAATCAGGCTTTATAAAAGCTCTTTTTTAAACAAATATCTTGGAATATTGAAATGAGGTGAAAATAAGGCTCCTTATTGGTTGTGTCATGTGACACACAATTTTTGAACAGCTAATAAAAATTGAGAATTTTTCCTTTTAATCCTAGCAACTTAGCGAGTCATTATCCAACCACGTCTTTTATTTCAGACGAGTATAACATTTAATTTTGAATTATTATGATTTAAAATTCTTTAATATTTTGATTTGTCAATTGTTTTTATTAATTAGATAGTTTTAATTGATTAGAAGATTTAAACCCTTTTCTTTGATGTATTCTGTCAAGATTTTTTTTTAACAGCGATAGATTTTGCTGTAGCGATCTTTTACACATTTTATAATACAATTTGCTTTAAAATTTTAATATTTTTGGTTTATGACCATTTGTAATTCGATTTTTTTTAAAATTTAGAGTACTATAATTAAATGGTTTTATCTTTTAAAATTTCAGATTACAGCCTACACGTGTTCTCTTTATGAATCCCCCCCCCCCTACTTTNCATATTATAGGTGTCGGGTTAAGATTAAGATGTAATTAAAATAAGGTAATTAAGAAATCCACCATCATTTATACAAAAGGTTTAGCCATTTCATAAAATTCTGATGTTTTATACACTGTCAGTAACATACTGTAAGTAAATAAATATTACATAATTGTATATTTCCAATTGTTGCAGATAAGCTTAAAAAATAGGTCATTGCACAAAGGCTTTTGCTAAGTAAAATTATACGGAATGAAGTATGGCAGCATTTTCTAATTTTCAATTTAACAAGCTCTATAATTCTGCAATTCAAAGTATGAAGAGTAAAAATATTGTTAAGACTTAGGCTGGATAGTCAGTATTGTCTTTCCTATTCACATACATTTACAAAGCAACGAGAAAAAGGAAATATCTATAAGTGAGTTACATTATAAAGGGTACTGATTAAATTCATGTGATAAAATATTCAATCTATGCTACTATACAAGTGAGCATTTCTGCCATGTTAAACTGTAACGACTAATCTTTGACACCAGTCCTATTTATAAGCATACTCTTTTAAAAGATATGATAAATTATCCGCAAGAGAAAAATAGTGTTAAAATCTACATAATTTATATAGTAGGCTATATTTCAATAGTAGGCATGTTCGTCAATATTTTTTGTTCATCATCATTAAGCACACAAATTGAACTATACCATTCATCATTAGAAAATCTCATTCATTTCATTTCAAACATTCTAACCTAGCTCGTGCAATTTGATTTTCAATAGAGAACAAAATAAGTTATCATTGCTTACCGTACACTGTGGATTTTTTTGAGAGAATAAAGTACATCGATTATGAATATTCCTGTAAGTAAGCGCTGCACAAGTCATTACCTGAATGGGTTAATGGATTAATTTTACTTTGCTACTCAGTAAAAGCTAATCTATTGTTAGTCTATAAAATTAAATGTTCACATGATCAGGTCAAAATAAAATCAAAGAAATGAAACAAAGTGAAAAAAAATATAATGATGAACACGCCTAATATTGTTTGGTAGCTTGTAATAAAAATTAAATATTTACAGTATGAGCATGAATGCAGTATTATACAGTACAAACTATAGTAGAAAAATCTTAATTTTTATAAGGTAACTTTAAAAATTAAATTGATCATTATAATTGTTGGGAGGGGGTGATTGTAATCCAGTCTAAATATATTATTTTATAAATATTGTAGCAATATAGGTGCATCACAATAAGGAAATTACACATATGCATATTCAGTATATAAAGAGTTGCCAACTTGTAATGTCTAGAAATAGTAGTGTGATTTTCATGTTTAGGGGGGACGGGAGAGAAGGGAGGATGTGTGACCACCTTACAAAGAAAATTTTGAAAAATTAGGTTCCTTTTTAAACATACTTTGATTTATAGTGTATATACTTTATATAAAATACACTATACCATACATACACATAGAGTATATACACTGCATATAGGCCTACTACAAACATACTGCATGTTCACAGCATACTACATATACTGTAAATTATACACAGCATATCTGTAGCCTATATACTATTTTAAAATTAAAGATATTTTAGTATAAAATAAGTTAGAAAATCCTCCAAAATTCCATTTGATTTCAACATTTATTTACTGGCCTCCTTTTCCCAATCTAAATGCATAAATAAAACAATTTTTTTTGCTTCATGAAGTTTTTCTTTATTCTACATTGTTATATTAAAAACATATAATGTAAGCATTGAAATAATAATACAAGATTTTAGAAAGAGGGAAGAATAATCCACATTTTTAGTCTTGTGATCAAAATTTTTAATCCTAACCTTACCGTAACCCTGAACCCTAACTACATATTAAACCCACTATGCCCAAACCCTATGATAATCTAGAGGTGAAATAATCCTTTTTTTTGATCGATGTCGAGAATTTTGACACAACTTCCAGAAGCCCTATCGTAATGATGAAAATACATGCGCAGATGTCAAAAACGCGGTAAAATGTGGATTATTCAGTCAGTTTCTAGTCACTTCTAAAATATCTCGCAAATATCTAAAACTACTAATAAGCAAATAAAAAAAAATGGCGGCTTCTATATACGAGGGTATTTTTAAGTTTTGATATCGGCTGCTTTTTTTTTAAATAACTCTAAACGAAACAAGTAAATTAAAATAACTTATGTGACAGTTTTGTTTTTATTTACATTTAAAAATTTATGATCGAAATCCCCTCCTCCCCATAATACTAAATTGTGTGCCCCAATAATATACAGTGCATATAAAACAACTGTAATATTGTATCTAAATGGTGTGCCACCTTAAAAATTTAGCCCAAATTATCATTACAACTGAAATGAGGCACTGGAGAAAGAAGTCAGTGTTTCAGGTAGAATGTTATTCAATATCTTCTATTTTTTTAAAAAAATCGTAGTTACGAGATGTTAATTGTAATGGCATAGCAGCATCTTAAAAATTGTAACTGCTACGCAAAATGCTTATTAGTTGGCAACTTTTTATATAGTCTATTTTAAAATATGCTGTAGCTACTGTATGTAGATACACAATAGTTGATATTCATTAATTTTATTTGTTTGCTTTAATAAACAGTAAAGGCTTTGTTATCTGCAAAAGTGGGTAATATGACTTGCCTATAATTTAGATATGTCCACTTTTTGAGCTATTAAAAAAGGGACCGTCATTAATTTATATAACTGTATATTTAAATAAATGAATTTTTGACTAAAAGTGATCAGTTAATAATATTTGGTAGAAAATGTTAAGTATTAAACTGTTGCTGCAGTAAATAAAATTAAAATAATTTGAGATGCAAATTTTTAAAAGTGTGATGATTGTATTTTATTTTTTGTCTTTATTTCATGAACTTTGGCTATTGAAATTAAACTTTCCAGACTGGACACATGTAGAGGATTTAAAACTTATCCTGACAGCCTCTTAAAATATTTTATGAAATGAAAGCCTATTACCAAATGATTTATATTGGCATAAAAAAAGACATATTATTACACTTTTAAAATTAGCATCTCCTTTAAAATGTTTTAGATTTATTAATTGCTGCAATTTAGAATAGATTTATAACTATTCTGCCACATATTAATAACTAGGCTATCAATTTTAGTCACTAATTAATGATAATAATATATAATTTGCAGCAACATTCTGGATAAAAAAGGCAAGATTGTAGTTGGTAAGACACATTTTTATTAAGAGATATTTTACATGTGGCTTAATAGAGCATCCCAGTTATAAGGTGCTAAATATCAAAAATTTTATTGTAGTTAGAAGTCGATAATACTTATTTTACGAAGTGAGTCAATTTACAGTAGCCTATATATTTGGAGAAGGAAATAATGATGCAAGACATTAATGTAAGAAAAAATTATTAATTTTAATGATGATAGGGTACAGATAGCAGAGTTGGGTAGTAACGGCCATAAAAGAACGCATTACAGACGGCCGTTAGAATTTTCAGGAACGGGCAGGGAACTAGTTACATAAAAAATAAAGGAACTGAAAGTTGTAACTACTGTAATTACAATTTTTGTCAGGAACGGGAATTTTTTTTGTGGACGTTACATTTTTATTAGATTATTTACAAAAAGATTTTTGCAAATAAAATCAAATGGCTAAAATAATAAAAATAAAAATAATAATACTCTTTCTATAAAATAACTTTCTACCCTCATCCCTCTCGGCAATATGGACTTGTCCTTATACAGTTTAGAATCTTATTTTCCTAAATAAAGTTATTTATAACTTATACTAAGTTATAAATTTAATGATTACAATTNAAATTTCCTTTGTAAAAAGCCTCGATATTCGACCAATAAGAAAATTTCCTTTGTAAAAATCCGCCACTCCTTTGTAAAAACTGCCACAACGCTAAACAATGAAAGTTTTATTTTTATTACCGGTATATAAATTTTAGCTATTGCACTCCCTCTCCATATAAACTTTAACTCTGCCAAATCTCATACTCCTCCGTGCACGCAATATGCTTAAAAAGGGATCCAAAGTTTTCCCTTCACGTATTTATTAGAAGTTTTTTTTTTTAAAAAAAAATTAACTAGTTTTATAAAATACTTGATTTCGAACAAAATACCATGTTTTTTTTTAGCAGGATTGATTTTATTATGAAACTAAGAAGATATTACAAAATGTAAAAAAAACAAACAAACGGGGTTTTGACCCATTTTCATTATTTTCAGCACCGCTTCTTCCCTTATGATAAGCTGGAATTAAACCATGTACAATATATATCAGTGTTCCCAAATAGGGTTCCATGAGGTGAACATTAGGATTCCATGAGAAAGTAAAATCCCAATAACATTTAAATATTAAAAAAAAGGAATAAAAAAACTATTTAAACATTGATGGATTGTAAGTACAGCAATGGGTACTTGTCTGTAGAAGATAAAACAGCACAGAGAAGATATTCTGGGGCAGTGCACAAGAGCTAGTGAAGACATATTGTGGCCGAAGCTCAATGTTGGGGTTAACGAGTTTGAAAAAGTTCCATGATAAAATTTAATTGGGAAACACTGGTATATGCAGTAGATTAACTTCTGTGTCTTAGGTTAAGTATATTTCAATTATTTTAAATGAGGTGGTGGGGAGACAAGGAAAAAAAAGTAAAAAAGCAATTTTTACCTGAAATTACATTAGTATGGGTAGGTAATCTACTGACCATCTCACACTGGGCTGCTAATAATACTGGCGTCCATAATTCTCTGAAATCCTTATGAGTGGAAACTAACATAATATGCATATTTTTAAAAGAATCATTTTTACCATGCCTATAAAAAATATAATATATATAAATAAATACCATTAAAAAATAGAGAATAGCAGGAATAATGAAGAAAAAAAAAAACTTATTGTATTGTTACCAGCAAAGTGTAAAATATTGGTGTTTTATGAAATGCCTAAAGATTCTGAACATGTAGATCGTCTATTAAATAGTCAACTTTAAGTATGCTAAGAGGGTCTATTGAACCAAACTGCAACACATGGGGAAGGGAGTCACAAGGGAAAAAAAATGGCCGAGTTGGGTCAGGTATTTGACGTGGTTCAAATTCTTACAAGATCATAGCTTAATCTTTGGGATGAGTTTTGATTCCTTTTAAATACAAGCAGAAGAGATTTTCCACTTAATTCTGAAAAGCCTTTTTCCAGTTAACACAGCTATGAAAAAGATTTCAGAGACCCCAATTTACTTTCAGAATTTTGAACCAATCGAATGACAATCTTACACTCTGTGTAGTAGACTTCCTTTTAGTCTGCACCTTTTGGCAAAGTTTTTATTAGTTGACGTTTGATTTACTTGAATACACAGGATGAAATGACAAACCATATTGGCTTTTATCGAAGCCTCAGAACATAAACAGTTTAATGATGTTTTAATATTTCAATCCACGAGTGAAATGCTTGAAGATGGAAAAGGAATAAAGTTCTCTTTTGATTAATAGTTAGCCTTTTCAATTTTAATTTAGTGGTGCAGGCGTGCAGCAAATGACTTAACTAGGCCAAGTAATGCCGGACATATTTTAAAAAAGGCAGCCTAATGGCTGGGAGTTTGATGTGATTCAGTGTCTGAAATCAAAGTTTATCCCTTTACTAAGTCTTGATTTCTGTAAATTTATATAAAGGAGTTTATTTAAAACAAGTCAGAAGGGTTTATCCGCTTCCTAAGCTTAAATTATATGGTTAATAAATTTGAATGCTGAGTATGGAAAGAATACCTGGTCCTCAATTACGTTCATAATTGGTTCAAAAACGGTCATGTGCTAATGGAAACTGAAAACCCATAAGAAATAAACTAATAAGCAATAATTGGTTCCTGAACAGCGCTAATTAAAAAATATTTCGCATCTTATAGCCTATAAATGATTGCTAGAATATTGCGAGAGAGAGAAAAAGCAGTGAAATGAATAATTAAAATTTATTTTATTAAAAATTATTATATTTATTAAATTATATTACGGTATACAGGGTGAAATATCCCTTTACAAATATTAATTACACTACTCGTTTTTTTTTTTTTTAAAAAAAGAATCCAATGAAATTTGCTATTTTATTTAATTTGTTATTTTATTTATGTGTGTCATCCCAAGGAATTTGTACCAGTTAGTTTATTTTATTTTTGTAGTCTAATAAAAAAAGTCTTATTAGACTACTACAATTTTACATTCCAGTTTTCTTTATTTCATTTTCTTTTACTTTACAAACAGCCAGGCAGCCAATATTTAGTTTTAGCAACCAGTTTATTACAAACAAACCAAGAGAAGAGAGAAATACTTATTTTATTTTTTTTCTCCTCCTCTACTACCTGCTCCTCCCTCAGTTTATTACAAGTTAAAACTGTTTTTTTTTTCTTCACAAAAAGCAGGTGAGTTAACAGGTAGCTTAACACTAATGATTTAATACTGTATTTAATAATAAAAAAACTATTTATAATGATACAATTGACTAAATTGCAGTAGAATATTTGAGGAGTGAAATTGAATTGTACTGAGACGCATTCGATAGTAAAAGTAATAAATCCCTGAGTGAAGATGCTTTAATAAATTGTAGTGAAAATGTGAGAAAATCCTGAACATCTTTTGAAAAAAAAAAAATAAGCAAAATAGTGATAAAGATTAGTAAATGATGTACTGTGTATATAAGGCAAAGAACATTAATGCGGACTAGATGTGTGCGCTACTCGGAAATATCGAATGAGTTCAAGTTTTGATCCTACTCATGCTCGCTCATGACATTTTCTAAAATAATCAAAAATTTCGAGTATCGAATCAAAAACGAATATATAATATTATATGAGTTTAAATGTTTTCTAGGATAAAATATTAAAAAGAAGAAAATATAAAAAAATTAGTTCTGATAATAGTCCATGAATATTTTGAAAATGGTATTTTGCAAAGGATTTCCAGTTTGTATTCCCAACTAAAATTTTTATACAGTACATCGTTAGCTCAACAAATATCATTCAGTTCAGTTCAGTTCAGTTACACCCACCACAGGCATTCGCCGAGATAAGCGATGGGTGTAAGGAGGGTTTACTCTTTTCTCTATCGGTAGCAGTCATGTATTCCCCAAGGGTTTCCGATTCAGTGGTTTCTACAGGCAAAGGAAGGAGAACTCGGATAATGACTGTCCAGAGACCCTTCCNATAGTACTATTGTGAATATATCACAAAACTAATTATTTTAAGAAATCAAAAATTAAAAAAAAAAAAAAAAAAAACTTCCTGCAACAAACTTTTTTTATTCTTTGAGGCCTTTTCAAAACTTCAGTGCCCTGTAAATCTTTACTGGAAGTTGAATGTCAGAAAAAAAAAAAAATGTAGCATCTATAATTTTAAAACAATAGGAAGTAAAAATAAAAAAAGTTTATTTACACTATACTAGTCCAAAAGTTAAATATGAAGAAAATACAAAATTTGCAATTTAACAGAGCAACAAAAATAGACTTAAAATTCACTACGATTTTTAAAATCTATATGCTGTACATATTGTGCATTTCATTTATAACAAATACTTACTACATCACAGACAATATAATTTTAATCTATGGTTAATAAAAATACATGGATCTAAATTAATGTTACCATTCAATTATTGTGTCCATTTCTAGACTCCTGCCAGCAGGAAGAATATAATGATTATGATCTTGAACACGATTCTGAAAAGAAAAATTTGTGTATTTAAAATTTTTTTGACATTTTATTTTCCTAACAATAACGGAATAAAAACTTAAAAGCCTTGACTAAAAACACACAGAAACCTTAACTTGAATAATATTATGATGAGGTGAGAGAGAGAGAAAGAAACCTTAACTTGAATAGTAGTGTGACGAGGTAAGAGAGAGAGAAGAAAAATAAAAATAAGGCACAGGAGTAAAGCTAATGAAAACCAATGTTATTTTTATAACTTTATACAAATTATACTATTGGAAATTTCAGTCATTGAATAGAGAAAGGGAGTAAAAATATCAGATTCAGGTTAAACTTTTTATCGATATAATTTTTTTTACCCTATGAAAAAAATATCTTTACTAGGATTTTATTATAGATATACGGTATAATAATTCCTTCAGATCAACTCATTAATGACTTGATTTCATCCTTTCACCAGAGAATAAAATCCAGGGAAAATCATAATTTCCCATGACTGAAAATATGAAAGACATTTGCCTCATAGCAGCCACACATGCACTGAAAACTGGAAGCTGTCCAACTACTATTTGAGAAACACTCAAGATAAAGTCTAAGTAGAGAGCGTGGGAATTGGTGTGGCTTGCATAATGGTGAATTTACTAATGGATTGACATATTGTTCTCATTTTATCTTTGCAACAAATAAATTCTCCATTTTCTGTGGTTTCCCTAATGGTCAATTTACTAATGGATATAAAAGGCTATGGTTCTCTCATTTTATCTTTGCAATAAAGAAGTTCTACATTTGCTGTAGTTTCCATAATGGTCAATCTACTAATGGATTAAGATTTTGCGATTCTCATTTTATCTTTGCAATAAAGAAATTCTCCATTTGCTGTGGTTTTCATAATGGTCAATCAACTAATGGTTTGCATCTTGTGATTCTCCTCATTTTATCTTTGCAAATAAGTAACTCTCCATTTGCTTTGTTTTCCAGAATGGTCAATTTACTAATGGATAATATGTTGCGATTCTCATTTTATCTTTGCAATAAAGAAATTCTACATTTGCTGTGATTTCAATAATGGTCAATCTACTAATGGATTGACATATTGTGGTTCTCATT
>PXIH01S0007769.1:22669-33582 GCA_003024985.2 Euperipatoides rowelli | reverse complement strand
GATTAAAAAAATCCGTTACATTTGACCTTTAAGTGCATTACATGGGAGTGGGGGAGTAACAAATTATTAATTTCATTATTCTTAGCTGACTTTTGAGCTATAAAAAAATAACAACATGGCAATTTATGGTGATTAAAAAATTATTGTGCAAAATTTTTTTTCAAGATATGATGATGATGATGATAGTTGGCACAAAGACCTGTGAAATCAATTGCATCGCTTAAGATTCACAACATAAAGACTTTCCCTTATAAAATCATATAAAAAAACATTACAGGTAGCAGTGAACAGTTTGTGGCAAAATGTAGGTGATCTCATAAAATTTTTATTCTTTCTAAATAGATGCATGCTGGGTAATAATAGGTGCATGCTGGGTAACAATAGGTGAATGCTGGGTAACAAAGTATTTCCCTCATTGCATTTAAAAAAACATTACAGGTAGCAGTGAACAGTTTGTGGCAAAATGTAGTGAACACATAAAGTTATTATTTCTTAATAGATGCATGATGGGTAATAATAGGTGCATGCTGGGTAACAATAGATGCATTATGGATAATAATAGATACATGCTGGGTAACAAAGTCTTTCCCATTACATTAAAATAAAAAAATGTTGTAGAGAGCAGTGAACAGTTTGGTAAACATATAGGTGAACTCATCAATCACAAAAGTATTTGTTAAACAAATTATTAATTTGGCTCAGAAATGTGTATGTGGGCAAAAAATGTCAAAAGTCACTAACAAAATAATGTCACTACCGACAGCAATAGGAGGACTTGGTCTCCATGATCTTGTAATAAAAAATGAAATTATCAATACAACAGAGCAATAGCCTTCTTATTTTAGGTATACAACAGAATAATCACAGAAGAAATAGAAACCACTGACACTCCACCACCAACAAACCCACAAAAGGCTTATAACAGCCGACCTAATGGTTCAACTATAAAATAAACTGTAGGCAGCTATCTTGAATTAAAAGATTAAATATAATATTCAGGTCCATGAAAGATTAACTACTCAAAAAAAAAAGGTATAAAAAAGTAGAATTGCCAGAGTTAAATCAATCTTTTTACACCTATAAAAAATACAAAAGCTTGGTCTTATACAGAGGGCCCTATCATCAATAATAAACCTTTCAGTTAAGTGTTACTATGATGTAATTTGCAACAAATATGTTTTTGTGGAGAGATTTCAAATGAATAGTCAGCCAGAATATATATATTCTGCAATGAGTTGGAAAATGTTATATATAATATTGTTTAGATGTAAATATATTGTTGCATTAAGATTGTAGGTAAGAATGGAGTTTAACATAGAAACACTGCCCAAAACAATAAATGATTTGTTCCAATTTATTGTGAAAAATCAGGACATATAGCCTACTATTTCATTATTATAATGTTTAAATAATATGGTATATAAGGTGTCAGACAGTTTTTGTCTGTACTAGTACTGACAAAAAAACTGTTAATCCTAAGAATTTTCTATTAAAGTGACGATTAATAACTTAAAAAAAAAAGTTTATATAAAAAGAAAAAAAAAAATTGTTTCTTTACTTATTAGGGGGAAGACATTACTTAAAGTGGTTTATCAATGCCTATTTCAACTTCATTGATATATGTGTATTTTTGTAAAAAAAATGCTTGTTTAATTAATCAATTTGTTATATTCGTTCCCAAAATGCATCAAAATTCGACTTTTATTGCCAATATGTATCAATTATAAATCTCTAAACTGACGCATATCTATAATTTTGCCTGAAAAATCACGCTGTCTGGTTGTCAGACCAGACAGCGTTTTCTTCACAGACCAATCAGAATGTAGATCACGAGAGCCTAGAACCCGTATCCAATAAGTGACAATAAGTAAATGGATAGCAGCTTTATTTTATTATTTACAGTCCTAACCTTACCAATACCCTGAACCGTAACTCCTACTATGTATTTAAAACATTGGGCTGGAAGGGGGGTATAATCTAGAGTCGAAATAATCCTTTTTTGATCGATTTTGATCATTTTGAGCTATTTCCGACCATGTGGCGTATATGACTGAAATAGATGTGCAGATGTTAAAAACGCGGTAATTGTCACTCATTGATCCCTTTTCTAACATCTCCTGGTATTTGTATTGTAGATCAATGATTTCAAAGCCTGAATTATTTATTTGCAGTCGGTGGTTTTTATAAAGGCAGCTCAAAACAAACACAAGTAAAAAATATTTGCATTAAAAAATATAATCTCTAAGAATGTTTAAGAAATATTATTAAAAATTTTGGAAATAATAGTTAATTTGTTCTCATTATCGTGTAAAGTTAATAAGCTAACGTATAGAAGCCTCACGGAGGTTTTTTTGTTGTTGTTGTTATTTTCAATCCCAAGAATTGTCTCAAAATTTTATAGATTTTATATTGATGCGAAGAAAGTAACTTTTTTCTGTTCTTTTTTTTTTTCTTCTTCAAAAGTTTATACGGTAACACTTTTGTTGTCTATTTTTCTAAACAATAAACGTTATGAATAGCGTCTGGACCATTGACTTAAAAATATCTAGTCAGTGGTCTGGACTCTGGATCACAGATATGCATTTTCCTCCAGCCCTAAAACTACCTTTAGCTACGTCAAATTGACGTCAGTTTAGAGATTTTAATTTTTATAATCAACGTAGAAACTTGCAAATTTTTATATGTTTTAGTTTAAATTTTCGAAATTGATTAATTAAACAAATATTTTTAGTTAAAACTAAACATAAATCAATTAAAAAAAAAGCATTGATAAACCATTGTAAGGTTTCTGCATTATACAAGACAAAGCTCTGATCATGTAATTTTATATAGACTGCATACTGTATTAAATCACTGGTTTATCGCATCAGCCACTTATAAAGACTCAAAAATGGAAAAATTAAACATATTCAAATCCATGTCAAAATTGCCACATTATTGAATCATTACTGAATCAGCCGGTTATTAGACTCAAATGTATATATACATGGGGGTAAGAAGTCAATTCATGACAGATTTTTTTTTTTATTGAATGGTATAATAAATAATATTTTACCAATACAAAAAGTAAAATATTACTTTGAGACCCATTAACTGATCTGGTGATATGCACATAATTGTATTTCAAATGCATTCCTTTACATGCTAACGTATAGAAGCCTCACGGAGGCTTCTATACGTTAGCATTTCCTGGTACTCCCAAAAGCAAAAAAAAAAAAAAAAAAGCTCATTAAAATAAGAGTCAACAAAACGTCCAGACAAATTAAAAAAAAATTGCAATCAAGTAGGCTGTGGTGTGGGACTTGAAGGCCCACTCACCAGACCACATTGAAAGTAAAAAGAAGAAGAAAAGAATAATTTCCTAATTATGGAGAATTTTGGCCCACCCTGTATAATACAGAACATCATCGTTGGATGTGTTCTTTGAGGCGGGGATTTCCATTCATGGACCATCATAGATTTCTATCTTCAGCTCTTCTTTTTAATACAGAGAATTGCCAGATTCTGATGTTATGCACTATATACATACACACACATATACAGTTTATTTACCATTGATCTATAGAATTTCACAAATAAGTGGCTAGGTAGTCTATTTATGACAATTGTATTTTGAGTCAATGTTTACAGAAGCCCAGATTTCAAGTGACACTCAACATTAATCTAACTGACTATACATATTATATCATTATTGAGTTATTCTTAAAATATACAAACCACTTTCCCCCTCTTATTTTATCTTCTATTACATTTTAATATTACCATTTTTAATCTTTGATAAAACTTAATATTCTGTATCTATTCGTGTTAAACATTTTATATACCCATTGCATTGTATATACAGTATTAATTCTGTTGGAAAAGAAATCAGTTTATTAAAAAAAAATATCCTACAATCCTATCCATTTATATGTTCACATCTGTTCATTAATTCACTGTAATTTAGTTCATAGAAAAATTTATTAGATTGTTTAAAAAGAAAATGATGTGAAATGAAAAAGAAACAGAGAAAAAAAAAAGCATACAAAAAAAAAACAATCATTTAATAATAAAAAGATTTATACAATTGGATGAAAATGTCAATATTTGTTATAAAAAAAAACGACACAGACAGATAATTGAAAAGCTGTCACGCATAATAAAACAATAACGAGAAAATGGAAAGAAAGAAAAAAAAAACTTTCATCTCCACAGCTGACAGATAATCGGCCTCGAAAGATACCATTTACAGTAAATGTTCCTATTATTATGAATCTGTGGCTGACATGTGAGACAATAGTGCAGTGCCGACTGATGCTGAGGTTAAGTTCTTTTCTCAGAGAAACATCTCTATTAAGAGCTTGGTATTAGAAAGTTAAATATCAATCAGAGATGATAGCTACAGTTAAGACAATGGATGTGCATCAAGGTTAGACCTCGGTGGAAAACTTCTGCTAGTTTGTCCTCTAGGCACCGAGCAGCTCTCTATTGTTCTAACCTTTCACCTGAGAGTGGTTGATTTCTTTCTCTCTTATGTTGCTGGAGCAGATGAAATTTCATTTCCTGACATCACACGGCCATATTTCATTCATCCAGGGTATTTTTTTTATCTGTAAGTCTTTTAAAATGAAGTCTTGAGCTTAACCTTTCAGCAGTTATAATAATAAAAAAAAAAAGAAAAGAAATAGATTTCTTTCTTATTAAAACTGGCACGGATTTAATAACTGCTAATAATTATATTAGCAAATAAATGAACAAACACATCATTTAATATAAGTGTTTATTATTTATATATTATTGTTTTAATTTACTTTGACCTATAATGTTTAAAGCATTAATGACATTAATTCATTAACCCTTTAGTGTTCAACTGCACACTTTTGTATTTCATTTTTAATATTTCCATGTTTGTTGAATCTGATGTGACAAATGATTCAGGATTGCATATTTTTACAAACCTTTATGCAATAGAAACGATACATATTATCATCCAGGGCTTAAAATGGACCTGAAACAAATTTGATTAGAAGCCTCCCCCCCTCCCCCCAGTAAAATGTTTTTTTTTTTTTTTTTTTTTTTTGTGGTGGCTGGTGAGTGTTGTTTATGGAGGATTCTGCTTATGATCTGGGGTTTTGGGGGTGCTGAAGGCACAGAATGAGGTCCAGAGGCATAGCTCCTGGAAGATGCTAATTTATAATAGGGATGAGCAAAAGTAATTATTTTTCTAGCCGGTTAACCTGTTACTAACCAGTTATCCGACCGTTAACCGACCCGCCCTCCTATGACCTTGCTAGTCGGCCTAGTCCTACCAAATATTTTAAAACGTAAAAATTATAATGAATAATTTAATAATTCAATGTTATACGCTTATAATATATGAGCTATACGTTTGGAATGGATTGCTTTTCTAATATAATTTAGGCTATATTATATTTTATAAACTTAAAGGTCAAATGTAACGGATTTTTTAAATTTTTTTTAATTATTGATTTTTAATGAATTTTACTAAAAAAAATTTTCCACCAGAAAAAAGAAAAAAAAAAATTAAAAAAAAAAAGTTATTTACAATTCAATTTTTAAAATAATTGTCTTTAGCTCCTCACTCTTAAAACAACATTGTCAACTGTACNTATAAATAAAAATGATACAAGATAAAATTAAAAAATATAAATTAAGAATCAGCATATTGCTGCATTGGCAATAATTAGTTGCATACCTTTTGATCTATTATTATTTTGTATGTCTAAATTTCAATATACAGTAGCAGTAATCTATAATTTTGTTTGTATTAACTGTTTGAATTAAACTGTGTAAGCATCTTGCTTAAATCTTTTATTAATGAATAAAATCTAACCTGCATATTTGCAACATGAATGCTGGTTGATAGATGCTCGTCATTATTTTAATTTATTTTTTTTAATTAAATATTTACATTATACAATGCATTATATAACATAGGTTCTTCATAATAAATTTAATCGAGTACATAAATTATAAATCATACTTTAATCATCATACAATAAGAATAGAAAATAATTTTACATAGAATACTTCTTGAAAAATCCATAAAAATACGAAAATAATGGCTTACTGTAGGCCTAATTAATATTTTAAAGAAGCTAGAAACTGACCTGTTAATGTGATTCCAATGACATTTTTATATACTTATCGATTTATTCTAAAGTTATACTTTCACTTCCAAAATGCAATTGTTTGATTAATTCATTTTGATCTAATGTTTTTATCTCTATCTTTATCCCCAATATTAAAGATTTAATCCCAAACAGTAAAGACATAATAAGATTGCCCATACTGTTTAATGTAAAAAGTTGCAGTTTTAAGAAACTAACTACTGATCGTACTAATGGCCTGCCTGCACGGAAGATAGGCAGTACTTATATACTTCGTGATTTTATTTTATATTTATTGCACTTTAAAAATGTGCATTTGGTTTTAATATCTTAGTTTTTCGATATTAAATACCTATGCAAATTTTGGCAGATTTATCTTGAGAGATGTGGAAGATATTCACTGTACAAACAAACAAACAAACAAACTTCTTTTATATAAAGGATAGGCTATATAGTGCAATAAAACATTCTATAATAATTTTGGTCATATTATTTCATTTACATTTCATGTTTAAATAATTTTTTTAATATTCTTTATCTCCAATAAAGAATTTATATTTTGATTTTACATCTTTAAAAATGTTGAAAAATAGTGTGTATTAAGCTTTTGCTCTCAGCTAATATAGTGAACCAACAACAGAACGGTAGGGTCAAAGATTTTATGATTTTAAAAAATAACAAAGGCAAATTATGAAAATTTATGATTATACTAACTGCATAATTTTATTTTTATTAACTCTCTTTAGTTTGATTAATTATTGATTTACGAAACTATTTGGCTACTGCAGCAGAAAGCCAGAAACTAATTATAATTCAGAGGGTTTTTTTTTTTTTTTTTTGTTAATTATGTCAAGTGATCTATATGTTTTTTTTTTTATTGCCATGAAACTATAATTTTTTTGACAAACACAGATCAGCCGTATCCTATTATTATTGTATTAGGCTTAGTATCTTTATTTTATTTCACGTTGTACTTTAATTTTGTTCATAATAATAATATTGGCAGACTAAACGAAGATGTAAATTAATAAGAAAGGCCTGGGATGAATAGCTTATAATAGATGGCGCTACTCTACAGTAAGATACTATCAGTAATAAGTTGTATTTCATTATTTTTCTAGCTTTCTATTACTGTAGGAAAATTGAAGACTTCATCACACACACACACAATTACGTTATGAGATATTCAACAATTTATTAAATAATAATGTATTTATATTCACCGTATACAAATAATTAAAGCTTTATACTGATATTCATTATTTTTAAATGTTTAATTAATTTATAAATATGATTGTATATAAAAATAACAGTCTGTGGGTGTGTCTCATCCATAATTACTGTCCCATCAGAAGATGATGTCCGGTACTATCCTCCCCTTCCAAAGGGTCAAATTGGTAAGGAATTATTACTTTTGAAATTGTATAATTAAAATATCTTCATTATTCGTAATGAGTTAAATTAAGTAATCGAGTTATAAAAAATAAACAGAAAGAATTGACTTTTACAATCCCTTACTAATGTGCATTGGTTCTATGCTTTGAAAGATAACTCATATAGCTTGCTAATGTTTACTCCTGATGACATCACAAATTACTCTCAGAACCAAAGGATCGTCTATATCACCTCTGACCTATGCACAAATATTTATTAAATTTTATTTTTAAATAACTTTTTTTTTATGCATTTTAAATTTTTTTTTTCCAGTGGAAATTTTTTTTATAGTAATTATCTTTAAAATTCAATAATAATAAAAAATTTAAAAAATCTGTTACATTTGACCTTTAAGCAAGATATTAAAAAAAAAAAATCAAAGTAAATAATTAAATAAGATGATCTTAAGAAAGTTTATTTAGGGAGCAAGTAAATCTGCGAACAGTAATTTTTTCTAAAAAAAAAGTTAGCTATCTAGTTAATAGATTAATTTTTTAACGGATTTGAGAAATTTAATAGACTATTCATTAAATAATAGAAATTCATATATAAAAATAAATCTAACCTACGGTAACTTAATTATTATTTTTGTTTATTGTTTATATCGAAGAAATGAATAAAAAAAGAAAATGATGGTGTTTTTAGTCATGTGACCAAAATAAATGCTGGGTGTGAGATTTAGACCACACCCCTGCTCTATTGTGATTGCAAGGCTCAAACTGTTTACCTTAGTATAACATTTACACATTTACAACAAAAATCATCCAAAAGTTAATTCAAAACTATTTTAGATTTTTTTTTCTTAATTATATATTAATTTGTTACCATAAGCTTAGAATCATGCAAATGATTAAAAATTATAACATATAGTATATGCATGAGAAATCGCTTCTATTCTGATTCTCGTTTTCTCTCACTCTTAAAAAAAGAAAAAGAAAAATAGAATGTTTGCTACAGAGTAGAGATTATACAATAGTGTTTGTATAATCTCTACAAAAAAATTTTATAAGATAATAAATAGCGGATCTGAATTGACAAAATTATAATAAAATAGTGCTACAGTATCGTAAATCATGAAGAAAAAAAAATCTTATTTTATTAAACTCTGGGGGCAGGTATTGCTAAATAATTTTTTTTTTTCAAACAAACATTTAATTGAATTGAATTTCAATTGTTTTACTTTTTTTGAGATTTTTTAGTAATAAAAGTAATTTAATAAAGAACACATGTAATAATTAATATGAAAAAACTAAAAAAAAAAGAAAAAATAATTAGAAATTAGCACCGAGCTTGAAAATATCCCAGAATATAAACAACGTAATACTCAGGAAGGGATAAAAATGGGGCCCAATTAGTGACCTTTTACTACATATTTAACATGTGCGCATGTAATTCCGTCATTATGGGAGAGCTGATGGAAATCGTGTCAAAATTATCGAAATCGATAAAAAAAAGGATTATTTCACCTCTAGATTATCATAGGATTGGGGCATAATGGGTTTAATATATAGTATGAGATAGGGACCAGGGTTACAGTAAGGTTAGGACTGTAAACAAAATATAAGGCTGCTATCTACTTTGATCATGTGACTAAAATGTCACTAATTGAGCCCCATTTCTAGGCTCTTGTTTTTACTTTCATTCAACATCTCGTTTAACGATTTTAAAAATGGTTCATAAGACAATTTATTATTGCTAATTAGACAAGCGTCAGTTGAAATTTTCAACTCATTCTTTTAGAACTAATTTAAAACATTATCATTATTATNATTATATTATCTAATCTGAATTATTATACATATATCTATAAATCTATTATAGTCTACGTGTATATTATATTATCTAATCTGAATTATTCATTTTTCTACATTCTAAGCAAAGTATTTCTGTTTGTGAGTGTCATTTGTAGTAAATAAATCATATTGATAGCATTTCATAGAAGCTGATGTTCTTTTCTTTCCATTATACAATAATAATATGGGAAAAAAATCTTACATCAGCGATATTTGTGTGTCGTAAAATTTTATGTCTGCACGCATTTTTACAAAGAATTCTAAAAAATGAGCTATGTGTATGGTTAAAACCTACCAATATTGTAGTGGTGGGGGGTTAGTTTTAGGAATAGAAGGCATAGATAAACCAAAAAGACTATACACATACACACATTTTATAAAAAATTGGATCAGTCGTAAAATTTACGACAGCATGATCGCTCGAAGGTTAAGCATAGTTCTAGTAATAGATCCTTATTTAAATATGATGGCTCCTTAATTCAATATTACAGTTCTTTATTTTATTTCTTATTACTTTCCTTCAATAGACTTAATAGCCTACTAGTTTAGACTTGATATTTTATGTACTGAATGAATATAGGAGTTAGAGGGAACAATTGACTGGAGCATGCCATGCAGAGTAAGTTATGTAACCCTGTTAAAATTATATAAAATTATAATGGGATGGCATTCAGTATGATAGTGAGGAGGGTTAAGTGACCCCATTATTCATTGCAAATACAAATTTTGATTTGTCATAAGTTTGTGTAAAGTTAGTTGGAGTGGGTTGGGGGATTAAAATCAAACTGTCCCTCAGGTATTTAATGCACAGTCAGGGAAGGTGCATACGTTGGGCCACAGATGACCAAAGGGCCACAAAAACAACAAATTAAATTGTTTCTATTTTATTAATCTAACTAAAACCAAGGTTTTATTATTTTGAAAATAGAAAATGACATGGTGATCATGGTATTATGGCTATGAACACATAACTGTGTATCATGTCATTGTCAATGGTGATCATGGTATTATGGCTATGAACACATAACTGTGTCACTGGATAATTTGCATGCAGTGAGTTTGGACTTGATGTAAAGTAAACATGACAGCTAAGCTCAGGTGTTGGCTTAGCTTAGACTGATAGAGTGACCGCACCAGGAGTTTACATGCAGCGTGTGCATCCATCGACAATTGAGTTATTGTTAGACCTATCTAGCATAAAACATTCTCATTCAGATGTGTTAGTCAATCTGATGATGTAATCATTTCATTTCATAGGCAAATTATAAGTTAGCCTTTCACGTGTGGTTTCTTTGTGAAAGATCCTTAATAGCAAAATACTTGATCATAATAGAATAGTCAGTGTGCTTTATGCAACAATAATTCTGATACAAATGATGATAAAATTATAACTGATGAGTCAAATGGCAATCAATTTTTTTTTAAATATGTATTCAAGATTTAATATTATTGAGTATTATGTTATTACTTTTCTGTTTTAGTCATTGTAGGTTACTTTATTATAAATTTTATATTGTGTTATTTAAGCATTAACAACAACAACAATAATAATAATGATAAGGATAATGATAATGAT
>PXIH01S0007767.1:0-10014 GCA_003024985.2 Euperipatoides rowelli | reverse complement strand
TGTAGATCCATATTTAACCTTTTGAGTTTATGTATAATTTTTTTTTTATATGATGGATATAATAATGTTAATGTATGACCTTTTTAAATATTTTTGTACTATTAAACCAAGAACTCTTGACTTAACCTGGCTCAGTACATCATTATGTAACATTACACATGATTTAATAGGTTACATTAAGAAGTCATGCAAATTATACAGGATTTTAATGGATTAATTATCATTTCACAGTTCCTGGACTTAGAAATATGCTTAAATGTTATCATTAATCTACAGTATTTATTGCTAATAGTGGATTATATTTTAATTTTTTCTCATATACGGATATAATAACTATCTACATTTAAATAATCTTTTATTTTTCATTTTAGTTATTTCAAGCTCATCAAATCTTAAGATTAATGTTTAAAATAATATAAAAAAACAAGCCAACATAACATAATTAAAATGAAAAATGTATTTTATTGCATCAGGAATAATGTGAATCATTAAAAAAAACAGACAAATCTAATTAATAAAGGCCATAGTTTACCTAACATTCTCCCGAAGTTTTTTGACTAACATGACGTTAACATCAGCTTCCAAAAGGGCAGCACAGATTTCTTTTAACATAGAATTTAATACCTGATAAAATATTAAAAAAAGTGTATAATTATATTGCTGAAAAGAGCTACTAAACAAAGATAATGTGGGTAATATTAATTAAATGTCTTACCTCTTCATTAATGATAGTTGCATTACTCAAACCCCTAAGGGCCGAGGTAATTTTTCTTCCTAAATCAGCTAATACCATTATTTTTCAAAAGTTGTAGATATTTAAAAAATAAATATAACAAAACAAATAATGACCTAAAAAAAAAAAGAGTACCGTATATTAATAAAATTGTTTTGCTGCGAACATTATTATACAATTAACATACATTAATGTCCTCTACATTATTATCTAAATCTTTTAGTTAAATGGAGCTATCAACAGGCAGATCATGCCTTTATCCTATCTCATTTCAGAAATCAGTGTTTGAAAAAGCAACATTTTTATTGTAGATAGCATATCAGGAACTATTTGCTACTTGAAAACAAAAACATGCTAGTGACTACAAGGTTTTTAAAAATTTTCCTCCTGAAAACAGTCAAGCTATACAAAAAAAAAAGCTAGCTATTTTTTCTCTAAGTTCTTATTAGTAGTGTATAGTTTTATTATATTAGGCTATACACTTTTGCAAGATTTGTACCTAATTCTATCATCTTTATTTGATGCTTTAAATTTATTATAAGCAAAATGCATTAGGCCTATACCAAAAATGTTTTTAATTTTTTGGTAAACCAATTAGGATTATTTTTAATAATTGTTTTCTCATGGGAATAGAAAGTCTTCAAATAAAATTCTAAAATAATTTTAAAAATCCCCCCACTTCTCAATTGTTTTTCCATTCATAACTTGCATTAGGTTCCATCTAATAACAACTAAGACTACCAAATCTGCCTAAAAAAAAATCAGGAACATATTTGGCTTTGTTTCAACTATTCGGGATAATTCAAACCTATTACCGTAATAAGATTATCAACACTATTTCCTAGGTGTTCACCAAATTCTAAGTCATATACAGCATCAGGATCTGAAGTAAGAATCAAATTAAGAATTGTAACTTCGCCAGTTGGATGTATCACATGTTGGCTAAAAAAAAAAACAATCTGATAATAGACCACTTCTAAGAATTCATTACCTATCGTACTAAAGTAGCATCTGACCCTTTGATTGTTCATCAGATAACTTATTTACAGCTGAAGCCAATACACAGGACAAACGCGAATCAAGGTGAGTCTACTCATCCGATACAGCAGAAAATCAAACTGAGAGACAATTCTGATGAGAAAGAAGACATTGACACAGTAGGCCTACTCGTAAACACACAATTTGTGTTTAACTGTGATATTGAAAATAATAATGCTCCAATCTTATTCAAAGTAATTGTGACCAGCATGGAAGTAAACTTTGAGCTGGATACAGGCACTCCGATATCCATCATGCCTAAGAAAATGTTTAGTAAAATTTGGCCAAAAAGGAAAATCTTAGCAACAAGTATTTTATTAAAAGCCTTTGGTCATATAATAAAACCAATAGGCTACTGTAAAGTAGAAGCAAAATTTAATAATTATACGGCAAAAGGTTTAGAGTTAATTATCACGGAAAAGGGCGACATAGCACTAGCCTAATGGGTAATGGGACACGCATGGGATCACCAGCTAGGTATAAATATACACAGCCTTTTTACTACTCAGCCTGCGCCCGCAACAATCGCAACTTCCACGGATTCCCAACAAAACAAGATTAAAGAAATTATACAAAAAAAATACTCATCTTAAAAAAACTAATAAACATTTTAGGAAAAGAAATACAATTACTTTCTGAAAAGTCAACCGATAGTGCCAACAATCAGTCTACAATCACCAGGGGGAAAGGGAACAATAAAGCTAAAACTAAACCTAAAGGCAAGGGAAAACTCATCTCTGAGATTCAGAACACCTCATAGGCCATTTTCAAACTACTGAAAACAAAAGAAAAGTAAAAGTAGACAATAGCAATGTGAAGGCAACAAATAAAAACCCGGACTACAACAATAATAAAAATAAAAAAAAAGACAGGTTATGCAATCATAAAATCTTTAAGCGAAGGGATGATTGTGGTATATTGGACTATGTACTTAATATATCACAAATATAAGTAGTATAGAATTAGTATACAGTATCACATACTGTATACGCATGCTAATGTTCGATTGATCAGTTATCATTTCAATGTTCTGTAGTCTAATGAGACAGACCTGTATTATGTTAGGGCTGTTCAGAATAAAGCTGATATTAGAAATAAGCGTGTAGGCTATGTTATGTAGTAATCTAATACATTTCAGTCTATAATAATTTCCTAAAATTATTTTTGGATCTGTATCCTAATTTTAAAATCCAAATAAAGTCAAGATCCAGGATTAAGTGATTTATGCGTATATTTCTGAAAATAAGCATTAATACTTTCTTTAACAAAAAAAACACACACACATACTGTACCTTGAACTGCTATTTCTATCTTTTTAATATAATTTATATTCTGCCAATCAATCTTCTATATCTATCCACAGCAATAGTTTCTATAGATTCTGATGAAATATTAATCTCAAGTTCTACTAATTTATTTTTTATACTTCTAGAATTTATAAATTAAAAAAATATATATTTACGGCACTGAATTTAATTTTACTAGATGCTGTTTTATTACAATTATCTAACATAATTATGTTTTGAATATTTATAAGTTTTTAAATCAAAACTCTTTCTGGTATTACATTTAGTTCCCTACTCTATCCAACAGCTACACTATTACTCATAACATTAATTTCATTATTAACTACAGGTAAAATTAATTAAATGAAATTGGTTTAAAACCTTTTATCTAATTTCTTCTACTTCTAGCAATGGCATTTGAAATGCAAAATCAAGACATCAATCAAGAGAAATCTGAGCAAATATTTTATATAACTGCTGGATGGGGATTCGTGAAAGAATATCATAAACTAGAATCTACTAGCTATTAAAGAAAAAATAATTAGATGAGTGACGGGTTCACAAAGTTCAAATGAAAAGGTTTTTAAGATAAAGTTGGGAATCTCATTAGGTGCAGAGTTGAATTAAAGGGAATACTGTTTAATTGCTTTAAGACCCATAATTTGTCAACTCAATTGGAAGACCGGAAGATGTAAGACGAGTAACATTCAATGGTGGTTTGGAATTAGCAAGAGTTTTGTAGAATTCCTAAATTTAATAGGTAGATTGATCATAAGACTTATGAGTAAAACAAATTGAATTACGAGTGTTTTAGAGAAAAATTTGATATCAAAATAATTTTTAGATCCAGAAATGAGCAAAGATTTTCTTCTCTCAAAATCATCTTTTTGTTATTATGTACTGCATACTTGATTTGTGAAGACAAAAGTTTAACTGTTAGGGCACCAATTATAGGCTATAAGCTTTATTCTTCTTGGCAATTAATGAACTGATTTCACAAACTATTGACAATTACCATCCTTGTACTTAACTTTTTGAAGAGGAAAGCAAGTGGAATAAGATTAAGATTGAAAAACTTGTGTTGAATTCCAACAAGTTGACGTTAAAACGTGAAATAGCACCCATTGACTGCATTGAGAAAGCAAGTGGAATAAAATTCACAACACTGAATAAGATGAAGAGGCTACTATGTTGATTGGTAAACTGTTCCAGATTTTTACATTTCTATGAAAGATCATAAAATCTCTTTTTTTTTGTTCTTCTATATGTACGGAAAGTATGAAGTTGTGTTTTCTATGATTGGATCTTTCTGACATAACAAAATATTCAACACAATTTTCCCTGATAATTGCTTTAAACATGAATACGAGATCTCCTCTCAATGATCTGTAAGTAGGAGAGGGAAGATCAGATAAATAGGATGCTCTGTAGCATCTCTCAATTTTATCAACATCTTTCTTATTAAGGTAATAAATAGCATAGTTACTGTTTCTAAAATTGGCATAATATAGGTCTTATAAATTATTTTGAATGAGGCAAGTGAAATATTTAATTCTGTTCTTAATCATACCAAAACGAGAATTAGCTTTTTTTACTATATGATCAGCAAGAGTTGAAAATGAAAGCTCTTATCAAAAAAGACACCCAAATCTTTTTGAGTTGAGGTATATTCAACCAAAGATGAATTGATGAAATAATCATATCGAGTTGTTTTAGAATTGAATCTCAATACCCTTGTTATTTTCAAAATTGAGAGAAAGTTTGTTTAATTCAATCCATTTAGTGATGTTATCAATATCAGTTTGTAATATTTTTTCATCTTCAGTACCATATATGTGTTTCATCAATTTTATGTCATCTGCATACATAAGTATGAATGATTTTGGGATATCAGCTAGGTCAGCAACGAAAACATTAAATAAATTACAGCTGATAATAATGCTCCCTGAGGAAATCCGCAAGTGATACTAAAGTTATCAGAGGAAGTAATCCCAATTTTAACTTTTATAGATCTGTCTAAAATAAAACTAGCAATCCAGTTTATTAGATAAGTAGGGAAATTGTATTTTTTAAATTTATCAAAGAATAAATCATGGGGAACAGTATCGAAAGCCGATGATAGATCGAAATAGACGTCACTAGGCACATATTTTTCAATTCCAAGAGTGATATAATCTGTAGTCTTTAGAAGACACATAGGAGCAGAATAACCTTGTCTAAGGCCATATTCACATATTGGAGATTTGACAATATAGAATTGGCCAAAATATGAGAATCCAATAATTCTAAAATTATTTTTTCAGAAATTTTAGCTATTGGCGAGTAATTGTTATAGGCCTATAGGAATTCACTAAATTTCTATTACCCTTTTTGTATTTTGGTATAATGACTCCTCTTTTTCAATCATCTGGAAACCAGCCTAGCTCTATTGATTTATTAAAGAAGTAGAAAATGAATGAAGTGAAAAAGGATGATGTATGCTTCAAAATAAAGTATGAAAGACCGTCATGAGCAGTGGTTTTTTGAGTCTTTTACCTATTAATAATAGATAAAAAAATTTCTTTGGAGATGATCATACCATCAAAATCGTGAGAAACATTTTTTCTATGAGATCTGTCGACATTAAACCTGGTGAAATATCTGCCTAGTTCATTACATTACAAAGGTCATTGTAGTCCGGGACAAGGGCCCCACAGTCCATCAAATGTAAACAAAACGTCCATACAACCCAAAAGATAAAAAAAAACTTATCAAATCTTTGGTGAACAAGGAAAAGCTCATCAAAAATATGTTAAGGGCCCTGCCTGGATTTCCAAACCCAGGGCCTTGATTAGGATGTGGGAGCCCTGCTTCTGAGGCCAGATTGTTTCACCTCAAAATATAACATAAGAACTCTAGATAAATATTAATTTAGGGGTGATATAATTATGGCTTGTAAATGTATTACAGTATATTATATATTTTTTTAATGGATGTAGCATCAAGCACAAGAGAACATCAGTTCAGAGTTAGAAAATCTTTCTCAAAATCATTGGCAAGAGCCAACTTTTTTTATTTAGTAGGCTAACAGAGTTGTCTCTTGTTGAAATGATCTTCCAGATGATTTGGTAAATTGTAAATCTTTGGAATTATTCAAAAAATCCCTAGAAACCATCTTAGATAATGATGAAATAAATATTTCATTATCAACAAATACTGTAGCCTACTGTACCGGTATAGCCTAACAAATATATATTTGCTATTTTTATTCATATATTTTCTGTAAATACTTTTATACATTGATTATTGTTATTTAGTAATATATAACTATACTAAACTTTAATTGGTCAAATTTTTGACCGAAGTTTTAATGAAATAAATAAATATATTCAAACAAATATCATGTAGAATCCACAAACGTTAGCTTTCCACTCATATAAATAAAATATATTAACATTTGTAGTCTTTTCTACAGTATTTTTAGCAAAGCTGGAAAGGCAAGCAACTTCCATTATTCAAAGTGTAATATTATGAGAAATTAAAAATACAACATAGAACTTTAAACTTCCTGTAAACCAATGATAAATAACAGCTGGTTGTAGTATAATGACAGCATACTAACGTTAAGGAAAAAAACATAAAAATCATGGATTAATTATTAATATACTATATCAAAAATTACTTTATTGAGAAGCAAATTAAATAAATGCTGTTTATCTTAATTATAATTACCTTTAAAAGGCCTTAAATTAATTTTTAAGAATCACGCTAGGCTTACACGTAGTCAGAAGACCACACAAAAAAATGGAATCCAGAAACGATGACATCTATTGGCATTTGTTGGTATTACCAGAAAGTATAGTAATTTCAATTAATTTTTGTTTAAAAAAAAATTGCACAATAATTTACGAAATATAAACTAATTTTAAAGACAGACAAAAAAAATTGAATTTGTATAACCAATCATAGCTATATTAGATTTTATTATTATTATTCCAATTTATTTTAATTTTTTTTCCCCCTTTTTTTTTTGGAAACTTTTCTTTCATGACTATTTATCTTTTCATTTCATGACTATTAATAAATAGTGATGATTACAGTATGTTTTAAAGAGATAAAACAATCAAAATATTTAAATACAATTCATATTTAAAAAAAAAAAAAAAAAAAACATTTTTTTTTTCTTCTCTCCTTCCTCTATCCTTCTTTTTCCATCCTCTCTTATTCTCTTTTTCTTCTTTATTCCCTGAATGCCATAACAATCTTTCTAATGATTATCAAAATTAGAAACAAAAATACTTTTTAATTTTTAAACATAATTAAAAACACGTAAACTGATAGGGATCTAGATTCCAAGTTATGTTTCATTATTTATCCTTTGATGTCTGTACTTTAAGTAGCTCTTTTTTTTTATTTATTTAGTTCATACTCCATGATGCCTAAATTAACATCATTTATCAATTTATTATTGTAACTAAATTTGACTTATAAGAAATCTAAGATATTTCTAGGTAATATATTTTTTAGTTTAATTACTTCTAGGTAATATATTTATTTTAGTTTTTATAAAATATTTTGCAATTTTTCATTTTCTATAATATAGTTGAAAACAGGGAGTCTATAGACTCCCTGGTTCAAACTGAGACAACAGGTACCGGTATAAAAGTTCTCCCTAGCTTTTTTTTTTTTTTTCAGTCCAATTTATTGTGTAAGAAAATTAACTTGAATAAACTGTAAAGAAATGTTTAAATTTTAGGAAAGCTTTGTGTTTTTTCTCTCTCTCTCTCTTTGCAAAATTGTTATTATCTATCGTACTATAGGGTTTATTAAATTCAAGACACAAATTACAGTACTGCAGGGGTTTTTTTAATGCTTTTATCAATGTTATGCAAAGCATCCTTTAACAATTAAAATTGTGCCTTGCTTTATGCCAGTTGAGTCATAGTTACTTTAATAAAAACACTACCAGTAATAAATATTTTAAAATAATAAAATCTAGAATAGTCTACTTTTTTTTAATAAACCTGCATTCTGTATACAGTTTAATAGAATAGAGCTAATCAATGCTGAATTTATAGGCTTGGCGGGCTGCAGTCCCGGGCCTCATAATGCAGGGGGGGGCCTCAAATTCTTGTAGAAAAAAAAAAAGCTTTTCAAAATTTAATTCTAATAATACAAAGAGCCTTCAAACTTTATATCTAAGGGCTTATAAAAAAAAAAAAAAACTTATCAAAATTTTACAGGGCCTTCAAATTTTATATAATTCAGGGCCTGACCAAGTTTAAATCAGGCCCTGGTGCTAATCATTGTAAACATTGACTTTTATTTCTCAGGCTCTCAATTAAATTCAAGCTCTTCAATCTACAGTATATTTATGATATTCAGGGGAGTTGCTAATATGGGGGAAGGGGGGGGGATTCCCCCTCCAACTTTGGCTGAAAATCTGAAAGTTTGGAAATTTTGTATTTGTTTTGGCTGTTAGGAAACCCAGTTAGTAAGACTGGGGGACACAAATTAAATTTGTGTTTTTTAGATCTAGCCCAGGTTCTTCAACCTTTTTCCGTTTACTGCCCACTTTTACATATTTTGCACAGATTTCAATATGACACCGCCCACCTTAAATTCATGTCGGATTTGATGAGATTTTTTGTTTTGGTTGAACTGGACGTTTTATTGACTTCTTGTCTGATTTGATGAGCTTTTTTTTTTTTTTTTTTTTAGTAAATTCATTACCGCCCACCAAAAATCATAAAACGCCCATTTATCATTGCCACTAGTAATTCATCTGTTGAGGTGATCGATGTCAACTAATGAGTTTTTATCACCTACTATACTCACCCAGCACTGATCCAGAAGTCCCCCTCCCTTCCTCAATCTACCATCCTGTCCTAATTTCTCACTTGACTAGGAATATCAATTGACTAGTTATAAATGTTGTATAATATTGTAGCTTGTCTCATATTGCAATAATAAATATACCTAATAAATAAATTATCTGGTCACCCTAGCACTTTAAGATGAATTAAAATTTAATGAATTAAACTTACATTGTTGTGGCAAAATAAAACTAAAATTCAGAAAATTGGAAATAGTAATGATAATACACTTTAACTATCAAACATAAATCAAAGATTTATTAATTTAAAAACATTTAAAATTCTAAACTTTACATTGGTAGTAATACCTGCCATAAGTCCACTTCCTCCCTAGTAATTTTACTGTCATTATTAATGTAAATTAATATCCTATGATAAATAATTAATTGAAACCATTTATTCAGTGATGAGGGGGGAGGGTTAACGAAAAAAGTAAATGAGTGAAAATAAAATTACATGTTTATAAAAGTAATTGTGTTTTGAGTAAGTTACACCAGTACCATGATCTGTATTGTAGTTTGGTTCCTAAAATATGCAAATCAAAGCTCTGGGGTAGTATTGACTAATGAGTAAAATACTTATAAAAATAACTTATAAGTTACAAGTTACTTTTCAACTAGAAATCGATGTAAGGATTATGTGGCATCTAACTTTGAATGGGGTCTAGCCAAAGATGGCATGGGCTAACAAGGCGAATGCTCTGGATGCTATGAAGTGTGTGTGTGTGGGGGGGGGGGGCACTCAGCATTTAAAGCATATTAAAATTAATAAAAGGAAAAATGTACTCTAAACTCTTAAAAAAATGCATATTAAAATATAAAGGGTAAAAACGTACCTTGAAGTTTTAAAGAAAATTAATGTTTTGGTACAAATACTCATTTTAAGGACACCATGACATACATTGAAATGTTACTATTACATCATGAGGTGTCCCTGGGTACAAGGAAATAGTTTAGGTGGAGAGTATTTCTATTGAAATCAATCATAACTAGTTGACCCCCGCGCAGAACATCGTGCCTTCGCCTGCTTGCAAATAAACCTGCACAGAACATCTACCCCCCTCTATTTTACTTTTTTCTGCTATGTACCATAAGGATTATAT
>PXIH01S0007762.1:2644-16271 GCA_003024985.2 Euperipatoides rowelli | reverse complement strand
AAATTTGATATTATCCCTAACGTAAACATAAAATAAACAGGGTATAATTCAATTGCGTACTTACTATCTCATGATTATTCATTTTTTCGTGTGAGAACTAGAATACTTTGCCACTCGTGTCCGACTTAATGCCATGTGCTAGCGTTCATGTACATGTTCACGTGCAGAAAAAAAATGAGACAGTGTCTCAGACTACATTGACTCCCCTCATTTTAGGTACAAAAAAAAATGTTGAACAATATTAAAGGTAAAAAAATGCTTAAAAAATAAATTAGATTTGCATTTGAAATTATATAAGGTAATAAACAATATTTTGCTGACAAATAATGATATAAATTTCTAGGATGAATTTACTTTCCCTCTTATTTTTTCCCTTTTTTTTTGTCACCAGATCAGGTGAATATAATATTGTCCCAACATGGATCCCAATGAACGGAAATAGCATTACTTCTTCATCTTTCCTAAGCCAAATATGTGTCCATGGAGACACAAAATCTAAAGCCAGTGATATCGCTCATATGCATTTGATAATTTTTTTTTTAAATTTGGTCATTGTGAACATTACACCACCTTTGTACTACACCAGCTTCCCTGCTATGATTTTAATCCCTAGAACAAAAGAAACCTCCCAGAATCTGCCATCTCGGTTACCCCTATCAACTTTTTCCACTCAGCCCGCATTGTGATTTTTTGTGTGTGTGTGAACAGTATTGGATTAGTTTAATTGTTGTTTTTTAACCTTATCACTCAACGGTTTAAATTAAATTTTAATTGCTTGGTGCGGATACTTTAATATTTCGATCTTGTGACCCATTTTGTCCTATTGTGATCTCAAAATTATGAAATTATATATTCTCTCTATTTTTTTACCATCTTGGATCTTAGAAAGTGCTTCTTGTTCCCGATCTTGATACAGCAAGTGTCATTTTATTTTTGCCCATAATATCCACATAGAACAATATATCAACTTAGAAAATTTTCAAAAAAAAAAAAAAAAAAGCTCAAAATGCCACTTTGGATGGAAGAAGAAATTTCAGAGATAACTGAAAAGATCAATTGCTGCTGTTATATGAAGCAGACCAGTTCCTGATGGCTTACTTAGTGAAAGCACTGCTAGTCATTTCAATCAAAAGGTTTGAACCAATAAAAGATCAAGCTGAAAACCAGCAATAATTAACTTCCAGTAACCAAAGGAAGATCTCCAAATAATTCGCCAGTTTCTCTTACTAATCATTTTATCAAGATCAATGTACCTGTAAGTCTAATAAAAGTCACATTTTTGTGTACTTTGCACCATATTCTTATCACTTAACAATTGCAAACTTCATTTATCAAACACTAAACATTTATTCCTATCAAAAATAAAACCATGTAACTTTTCCCTAGTAGTTTTCCAATTGTGTTTTCTTCGTAATTATCTCTGCGGTGTGATATATTGACATCACGATCTCGTGAGACACGAGATCATGGGTGTGAACTCTGGCAGTAGTGCAGTCGTCATTATCATGTTATTCTTATTTAGTTAGAATAAATACTTATCAAATCCTTTATAAGCTGTCATGTGTAATCTGTTATTTTCATGGGTTACTGCATATAACTAGAACACCACATGGTGTCAGTCTAGGGATTGAATACTATGAAAACATCATGTATTATTGAATTAAAAAAAAAGAATGGGAAAGTATCGTCTATATTGGAAACCAGCAGAGTTTCAACAACAAAAAAATGACAGTGGAATTTCAGGATACCCCTATAATTTAATGAAATCCAATATCCAGTATAGGCATTTTCTGAATGGAGACAGAGGTTCACAATATTCACACTTGCAAACAACCTGAATAATAAACGAGATGCCACGCAAGTAGCCATTTTTCTTCACACGGTGGGGCTAACAGGAATAAAGGTTTATAATAACTTCAAACAAGTAAACATACATATTTATTAAATAATTTGATGCATATTACCAACCTTACAAAAATAAAACCCACCAAAGCTACCTATTTTTTACATATAAACAGGCGGAGGGGCAAACTGTTGATCAATACATTGCTGAACTATGTACAAAAGCAAAAGACTGTGAATTTGGTGACTTAACAGATAGATTGGTTTGTGATATAGCCATCTGTGGAATACAGAATGCGCTATTAAGACAAAAATTATTAGCATTAACTAACCCTACATTATCAGTTGTTATATCAGAATGCAGGATCTAGGCTGCAAACAAGTATTATGGACACAGTATTACCACTTAAGGATACCTACAGTGTTATGGAACTAACTAAACAACATAATCATTGAAATAAATAAATAAACACTATGGACAAAATAATACAACTAAATTTAATAAATATACTACACTCAATCGGAGTCGTTAACCAGCAAACTGCTCAAGTTTTGGCACACTTCATCAACCACGTCCTGCTTATGGCAAGACCTGCCTTCAATGTAAAGGTAATAATCATTTTAAAGCTCAATGTAATCGAGTCAGAGTATTAGAGATTAATCAAGAACTTTATGAAATTAGTTTTAATGATACTGACAATTATTTTATTGGTGCTATAAACACAAATAGCAGTAATGCACACTGGAATATTGACCTCAGAGTTAATAATAATAACATGAACGTTAAAATAGACTCAGGCTGACATTAATGTTTTTTCAATAAAAACATTACGATTGTGTAAAGATATATTAATTTAGAAAAATTAGACATTAAAGCTAAAGCTTACTCTGGACATATTATACCAATAATGGGAAAAATAAAAGCCAGATTCAATTACAATAATATTGAAATAACCACAGACATCCATGTTACAACATTAGATAAACACCTTTTGATTAGTGGATTGGCAGAGCAATGAAGATTGATTAAACGTTTATACTCATTAAAGACATTCAAAACAGATAATAAATCAGCAAGCAATATCATTGGAGAATTTCCAGATGTATTTGATAACAAATTGGGTGAAATTAACGCTACATAATCATAAAATTGATATCAAACCAGAAATTATACCAGTAGTAACCCCCAGCAGAAAAATACCTTACTCTTTAATGAAACCCTTAAAGACTGAACTAGATAGGAAGGTAAATAATAATGTTATTACATCTGTAGTTGAGCCTACAGATTGGGTTAATGCACTAATACCACTACAAAAAAAAAAAGGAAAATTATGTGTAATATTTGACCTTTGACATCTAAACACAGCTATCAGACGTCAACACTATCCTATTTCTACAATGGACACCATACTAGCAACTATTGAATTTAAAATAGACCTAATTATTAAATTCTATAGTTTTACCTTAGAAGACCAAGTACTGGACCACAGCAGCAGCCATTACAGGAGTATGATATTATTTTCACATCATCTAAAGTTCTAAATCAAAATGTAAAGAGCACACATCATATGAAAGTATAACAGAAGTCAAGTCCTTTCCCCAGATCAGTTAAGAGCTCCAGGTTTTTTTAAAAATACTACGACAATGCTATAATAGTATTTCAGCTATTTTTTTTTTTTTTTAAATTCTGTGGTAAGATGATTTAAGATTAAAGAACTAGAAGTCTGAACTAATATAAAATAATTAAACTCTTTTTGATATACTGTATATAAGGGCCATGTTTAGTGTTTTTATCTTCATTATCAAAATCAATAGGAGCCTAATGTTATATAAGAGGCTTTCAGAATCACCTTTTGACACAAAGCCTACTGTATTTTTATTCATTTATAAGTAAAGTTTGCATAGGGCATAATATAATAAAAAACCCACAAACAATAATTTTTTTATTGAAAAAGAATTGAATATTGTTTCAAGATGAAACATTGTGAAATTGTTATTTAACAGGCCCATACGTGACTAAAGTTTGCAATTCTTTGTGTCCCGCTTATATTATTAAGGTCCCCCGGGTCAATGGAATAGCTTAATTTTGAGCCCTAATAAAAACAATAACTCTAGCTTTTCATTCACATTTTTTGTCATTATTTTTAATTATTTGCTAAGAACTCCCCTCCCCCACTATTTTTAAAGAAGAAACAATGGACTATGAGATATAAATAATTAGAAAATTGCTGACTGAATTATACATGCGATATAATAAATATTTGATAGCAGCTCATTAAGTAAGGAAAAACAGGTAGACTTCTTTTCATAGAATAAAATTGATCTTGGAATATTCTAACTTTAATAACATTAGCCTCTTAAGGAGAATATCAGAAGATAAAATGACAAGATAGTCCCCTAAAAAGCTTAAAGGGTAAGTATCACATAAAAATACATATTTATTTTAATGCTAATTCTTTTAGTGTTTATGTTAAAAATAATCCCTAGCCTATTTTTTTTCAGTTAATTTTATCTAAATTATTTATAAAACCAATGTTAAAGTGACCCCGTCAAACTGTTGTTTAAAAAATCTTTCCTCCATTTTGTTAGGATGCATGTGACACTGTGCCGACTCAGGATGGAGATTATAAAGTTCTCACAGTTTAGGGCTATTAGTGGTTTTAAAAGTTTATTATCTTTATAGCAACTTTTTTTTATAAATAAACAAAAATGGTGAAAAACTGCTCAGTATATGGTTTTAAAGATCAAATCAAAAGTTGTATTCCACAGTATTTTTAAAGAAGATAAGTATTTCTATTCGGAAACTATCGTTTTAATTTCTGTCGGAGAACACATTTTCAGGTTTGGATGTTTGGTTTATTGTTAGTCTATTATATAAGGCTGTGCCTTGTTATATATCCCTAAAACTTCTGTTTATAAAACCATAAAAAATAAAAAAAAGATTTTCATAACATAAATAAAAGATTTCTAATAAAATATAATAAATAACAATCATTAAATCCCAAACAATTTATAGATTAAAAAAAAAACCACATCTAAAATACGCAATATTTGTATACTGTAGGCTTATGTTCGCTACATTTTGAACTTCACTGTTTAGAATTTATCTATAAATCTAGATTTGATTTTCTTGTAAATTAATTTTTTAAATTGTTTTATTGCAGGTAAAGCTGACTAAAAACCTTTTTCATGTAAGGTCCAGGGACAACCTTGCTGGACTATAGTCTGTTGTCTGGCATATTTTTATTTGTAAGGAAAGAATCTGACTCGGCAGGTCATTTTTTTTCTTCTTTTTAGGTAAGCTATGTAAAAAGCGTTTTTTTTGTTCTCTCATACTAGGAGTTGCCTTGAAAATTTGTATACATTTCTTGTAAAATAATATTTATTTATTTTAAACTAAGAGGTGAATGTCAAATAATTTGACCTATTACCAAATAATAATAATAATAATGTAGGCTTAATATTAATATAAAGCAATGCACACAAAAACATTTAAATCATTGAGGCCAATTTTCTACTCACTAATTTTGTTTCAGAATTTCTTGTAATTAAATTTGAACAATAATTTACGTCCTCTTTGCAAAAAAAAAATCTCAGTAGCTTAAATAATTATTTAACTAAACAAACTGCTTTGTAAAACATCATAAACTTTATATTCAATAAAACTGAGAAAGACAATCGACATGAATGCATTTATTTCTATATATATTAAAATAAACTTATTCATAATTCTAAAAAAATATTACTATAATACGTAAATATTAAGAATGTCTGTCAGGATTTTTAATGCAATGTTTTGAAATTGATAAAAAAAAAAAGATGCTTGGTCACACCCCCAGCTTGACTTTTGTATGTAGCTAATAAGAAGGGGCGCACCTCCATTCGTCAGGGGCGTATCAACATGGGGGCTGACCACTAGGGGGCCCAGAAAAAAAAAATGTTGTCTGGAAGTTTTGATGTCGTATATTTGTTCAATCATTTCGACAAAAAAAAAAATTATTGCTACTGTCTGCTGACAAAAAACACGATAAAACTGTAATTAGGTCTAAAAAATAAATATTTCCTTTTTGTCAAGGGGATTGACTAAAATTAAGACAGCAAAACTTCCAGATAACCAAAAAAAAAAAAATGATGATTAAATTTTGACAAGGGGTCCTTTAATTTTCCTGCAAAAGGGGGGGGGGCAAAAAACGCAGATACGCCACCGCTAGTAATCTATTATTTTTATGCACATCAAATATAATAACTATGCTACAAATTTATTTGAATTGCAATTAAAATTTTTGGAATTTGACAATTTAAAGCTGATCGAAAACCTTTTTAATGTAGCCTACAGAAAGAATCTGACAAGGCAGGTCTTTTTTTTTTTACTTAAAATACGGCATAAAAAACATTCAACACGGGTCAAAATATATTTGACATAGGCGTTAAGCAGAAATGAGATTTCACCTTTTAGTGTTCTTAAATATAAAAGATTTAAATTTTAAAATTTGCCCTAGTATTCAAAATAGGAAAAATAAGCTAGTTCCGAGTTGGAAAAATAAATAAAGACGAGTCCAGTTTTCTATTTATCTTGCACACGGCTAATGACAACAAATGTTTTTTTTACACATTCTCTACATCCACACCTTCAGGAAAATAAAAGACTGCATAATACTGTTGAGTATTTTGTTTGTGAATTACTTATAATATATTAGGCTATACTTATTTTTATAAGAAAAGTCAAATGCAAGCAAGGAAGCAAAAACTCGTAAAGAATGCTTGTGTACAAATTAAATTTTTTATTCATCAGAATTAATTAAGTAAACTAATAGTTACGAAGTTATATCTAGCATTTAACTCACAGTGTATTATTGCTATAAAATATTAAAAAATAAATGATAGTTTTATTTATGGCACAATTAAAGTTGAAAAAAATATGATGGCAAGTTTATTTATGGTGAGAGATTGAATAAAAAAAATCTCTCACTTTTGTTTTGTCACATGCCCACATGACTAGAAAAAAAAATGGTCCATGTTGGTTTAACCTTCAAAGCATTGTCTCTGCAAATAATGCCCCTTTTAAAGGTAAATTGTGCATCCACATTTTTTTTAATTTTTATTTTGAAAAATAAAATATCCTAAGCATTTGAAATAGTTATTTTTATGTGATACTCACCCTTTATCAAAATATTAAAAGCTATAATTCATTCTAAACAAGAGCATAGCATATGTATGATTATAGTGCTAGACAAAATTTGAACATTATTTGCGGCATTAGTAAGATGATTAAAGGATCTTTTTTTAAGTAAATAAAGCTTACAAAAGACTGTTGTTTTAACTTAATTTATATACAATGTCATTAAATAATTAATCAGTCAAATTAATACAACACTTAAACTATTACAAGACTTTATATTTTAATATATAAAAATATATACAATAAAATGCCAACTAGGTACAACTAAATCGATTTTTAAAATACAGAAATACAATGAATCGTCATTTCACTAAATCTGAGATTTCTTACAATGATAATGTATAAAAAAAAACAATAAAAATACATTTCATTAAAAAAAAAAGCTTTATATACAGTGAAGCTATTAACATTTATTAAAATATTTTTCTCAAGATGGTATAAATTTAGAAGGAAAGATCATGATGAAACATAATGTGTACAATTTCCCGGGCTTCTTATACATATTAAAGTAACAAAAAAACTCAAGTATCATTAGAGTTTATTAAATAAACAGATGTTCAGAGGCAAATCTAGGATTGTGTGTGTATGCATATATATATACTGTAGGAATATGGCCTAGCACCAACCCTAAAAAGCACAATTTTTTTTTAATTACTTATTTACCATCCCTTCTCTAATTGCCATCTGTCTTGTCCCTTCCCAGAAATGCGTCAAATCCCAATAATTGTCACCACTCTTTCCATACCCCTTTAAATCAAAATAAAATTTTCATCAGAACTGTATATCTACACACTTTTAGTATTTCATATTTTACACCTCAAATCTAAATCCTAGATCCTCCTCTGTAACTGTTAACTATAATAAATTATTATTTTGCCACTAACAGAAAATAAATGCCACTCAGTCCATAAAAAGTTTGAAAAAAAAAAAAAACTTTCAACAGGTATGAAAATATTGACAGTCAATAAATAAATGAAAAACAGGCTACTCCAAAATTAAATACTTTTTCAAAAGGAGCCAGCTATAACAAAAACAACTTGGCTGCTTAAATCTCAATGTGATTCATGTCTGGATTTTATTAAAAACAGGAAATTTAATTAAATATTTTCAATCCTGGCCATATGTACTCATAATGAAATACTGTATATAGCCTAAAGTATGTACTGTATACTGGAAATATGTTGCAACAAAATAGGAAGAAAAAATAAGCAATTCTAAACGTAAATAAATTTATGCCTACTTTGAATTGTCAAAAAAAAAAACTAATAAAAATATTTAGTAATATTATTATCTTAATCCAAAATAATATAATTATTTCAACACGATTGAGGTCATAAAGGAAAATACGTCAATAAACAATTATATGTCTACACATTTTTATCTTTTCTTACTTCAGTTTCACTTCTAACAAAATAAAAATAACTTTTGTGATTTAATATATTGTTTTAAATATATTAGGTTCTATTTTTTTTTTTTTTTTTGGTGGAATAATTTTTTTAACGTAATAGTAAAAAAGAAACATCACTATTCCTTGGTAATTTAATGCTAAAAAAAAAATTAAGTCATACATTGCGATACATATAAGGCTAATTTAAAGTGGTTTATGAATGCATATTTCAACTTCATTGATTTACGTGTATTTTTGTAAAAAAAAATGTTTGCTTAATTAATCAATTTGTTATATTCGGCCCATAAATGCATCAAAATTCAACTTTTATACCAAAATGTATCAAAATATCTCACTGGCTAGTGAGGTCACATCTATAATTTTGCCAGAAAAATCTCGTGTGGATTCCAGTAAGTGGTTGTCATATCAGACGAGCCGTTTCCTTCACAGAATGTAGATCAGTGAATCAGATTTTTTTTTTTTTCAGTCAGTGGTTTTTATAAAGGCTACTCAAAACAAAAACAACTAATTAGGCTAAATAAACCTTTAACAGTTTTTATTTGATTAAAAATATAATCTCTAAGAATGTTTAAAAAATATTATTAAAAACTTTGGAAATAATAGTTAACAATTTGTTCTCATTATCACGTAAAGTCAATAACGTACAAAAGCCTATCTGAATTTTGGTATACACAAGGTATTTTTTTTTTCTTCTTAAAATTGATGCAAAGAAAGTAACATTTTTCTCTGTTCTTTTTTTCTTCAAAACTTTAAGTAGCCTAATCACACTTTTGTTGACTATTTTTCTAAGCAATAACATAATGAAGTCATGATTAGCATCTGGATCCCAGATATGCATTTTCCTCCAGCCCAAAATCAGTGAGATTTTATCCTTTGTCTATGTCAATTTGACGTCATAAAGCACATTTTTATTTTTTGTAAAAATAGTAAAACTTTCAAATATTTATATGTTTTAGATAAAATATTTGAATTTGATTACCGGTAATTAAACTAATATTTTTAGGTAAAAATAAACATAATATATCAATTAAAAAAAAAATTAAAAAAATCATTCATAAACCACTTTAATCTTGTTGGTTTTTTTTTCAGTTAAAAAAAATGGACGATATGCAGCAGAAGAGATGATTTATTAAAGTAGGTTTCCAACTACTTAAATAAAAACTGCAAAATGATTATGCAATGTTTTTAAATTTTCTTTAAAAAACATTTAAAACCTAGTGATTTTCCAACAGTATTCAGAATACCAAAGAAACCAAAACAAATATCACAAAGAAGAAAAGCCCTGACACACAAAAGCAGTGAAACACATTAGGTTGATAAAAACATTAAACTCAATATACAATGACTAATGTGACGTCCGATAATCATTTCACTTAAAGTAGTAACCAGAAGTAATGCAACTGATAGGAGCAACCCAGACGATTCTTCATGTACTCAAAGTCCTATTTATATTGGAACTCACATTTATCTCACAGTACTAGGAAGGAAGAATTAAGAAGATGTCAAAATTTCTTATTGGAATAAAAGGTATTTAGAAAATAAAGTATCATCATTGTCATCTATAAATGAAAAACAGTAGCGATTCTCAGCTTTCATATATAAATAGTGAACAATTTAAAGGTTTGTGCGATATATTTTATCAAAAGATTTAGCACAACTTGTAAAACTGCAAGTGGTTTTAAGGGAACGCAGTAAGAAAATAATGAAATATCTAAAAAGAGTTCAAAACTATGGTGTTGACATTGTATTTTTTAAGTCTCTTGGCATATAAGTTTTGGAAAAATAAACTAAAATTTCCCACAACTTAATACTTAAAATTCATGCCAGTAAAATTGCAAGGCTTGGTCCAAAGGTATTCATATTTTCCAGTCTACAAGTGAAAGTGAATCAATTAAGTGTGGTAGATAAATATTGTGTGTTAAATGCAGAAAAAATGTCACTAAAATCATTTATTTTTTACTCCATATCCAATGATGAAATTGTAGGACTGGCTGACATAGAAACTGTACAATTGAAACATACTAAATCTCTACTAACTAGTGTTTATGATCCGAAGTACATGTGATAATTGGAAACCACCACTTAGCTAAAACTTCTGAAAGTCTTATTGTTCTACAATGCAATTTAAAAAATACTTCATGATATAATTAAAAGACTGCATGTTATTAATTAAAAATTTGTTTTTGAGTGATATTGGTTTAAATTATCTCTAGTATGCACATAGTTAAGTTGTACTACCAGAAACTCCATATTTCATGGTGGGCATCACAAAATATTGTATAATAGGATGAGCCACCCTTATTTAAGTCTATAAGAAATAAGTAATTGAAGTATGATTTTATATAACACTTTTTTGGTAGTGTACACCAACAAGGGGGCAATTCATACAATCCCACTCCAATTCAGTTCACAAGAGCATTCAACAAATTAGTTTGTCTCAATTATTTTCAACAATCAGGTTAACTCAAAATGCGCTGAAGATTTGATGTTCTGCTATCAAAAGTTAATGACGTAAAAGAGCTACTGAAATTAGGAGTGCTCAAAATAAAACCTCAAAAACCATTGTTGAGAACTGCATAGATTATAGGAACAATTTACCAGAGTCAAATGCACTTCAGTATGTTTGTGGCTTCCTCATTAAAAAGTGTTTAAATATTCATTCTGGTTAAGATATAAGCTAAACCAAAATAAAACACATTTTGGCTTGAAGCCATGCTTTATACAGCATAAAGTGTTATACTTTTTTCTTATTTAATGTTGAGATAAATTATTAGAAGAAAATAATAGGACGCATACACTTAGTTTTCATTTTTAGGCAAATCTTCTTTCACTCGTGTAATTTTATATTATAATTATGAAGTACTTTTAACTTATGAAGGATATCAATGTAAACATTTCTATAATCCAAGAAATATTATCAGAAAAAAAAATATTTAAAGCATGTGACAAATTGATGTATATAGTCTAAATTACCAGAAGGCAATTTTATAAATAAAATATGTGAAAAGAAGTGAAAATGCCCATTTAAATTATTTTACTAACTCCTTCCTGTGGGTCAGATTGAAATTTTATTAAATCTTTTTAACAGATTTCATAAATCAGAATGATGATACAGTATATGATCAAAATTGAAAAGCTCCAATATTTTGGGAACTTTATATTAAGGCTACCATAAACACAATGATTTATCTGCAAACCCAGTCTGCAGAAAAATCATTAATGAAGTTTGACAGACCAGGTCTGAAGAAAATGTACTCCACATACATTATGACTTATCAGAAGCAATCTCCACAAACTAAGATAAAATCGTATTTTCACTACCAAAATTATTTTACAATACATTAAAACAAATTATAAATCAATTTATATTTCATATCTTTATATTTATCATTTAATATTTTATTTATAATTTGTTTTATACTGTTGTTTTTGTAATGTGTTTTTTTTACAAGATCACTCCTTTTTTAATAAATAATACTATCCAGAATATACAGTAAAGTATATTTTTATTTGAGAAAGGACCTTTTTAAAATAGCCTACTTGTTATTAAAACCATAAAGAGCCGCCTGCTCTTTATAAAAAAATTAAGACTAGTAATTATTATGTTTTTGAAAAAAGTTCAATCATTTTCTTGTAAATAAAATATTATATTGTATTGCTATATATTTTAAAAATTATTGTTAATGGCATGTAAAAAAAATAATAAAAGGTAATGTATAGTTTACACACAATTTTCCGAAACGCACTCTCTCAGACCAAACAGTTCATACAGTAGCTGAATAAATTCTGTTTACTAAAATAAATGTTGCAAATACAGTAGGTTTCAGTTTAAAATAATTACGCTAATAAAATATGCTATAACCAAAATTTCATGTAAGTCTTTGGAAAATACCTTTGCATCGACCAGATATTTCATTATGCAGATCTTTGATGCTACTTCAATCACAAGCGACAAAGCCATATCACTTTAGACCGGGTTTATGAACAATGTTGAACGATTACATATAGATCACATTGTACCGATTTCATCACAGACAAGCCCACACACATAACAATTTATCTGTCATACCTCATTGTCAGACAGAATCTGCAGATAAATCATTATAATATTCTTGTTTATTTAATTCTTTTAGACTATTTTTTTTTTCATTCTTCGATCTGTCCGAATTATAATTTAACTATCAGAAAAAGAATAATTATGTATAAAACATGTAAAAATCTATGAACCATATAACTATCAAAACAAGAATTCTGTAAAAAAAAAAATTAAAATATTTAAAAATTAAAATTGTGTGTTTGGGGGAAAGGAAGGTGAAAATATGAATTTTTGCAATTACTCAAATTTCTTAATCAAATAGTTGTTTAATGATTCTAACTGATTTATCAAAACCAGAAAAAAAAAAAAAAACCCTCACAGTACTTAATTTTATAAATCATATTAAAGATTTATTAAAAGTCATAATTTTGTGACTGTTTTTATCGAGTTAACATGCTTAAATTGAAAAGATACTGTAGTATCATGTGACCATGACATTATTTAGCTTCTCAACAACCGATCATAACATGACCAACATCGAGAATTTGTCTGAGAATCTTCTATAATTAATCTGAGTAAATATCTACAACTTTTTTTAATAATAGGTAAGATATTTATTAACTTCTGTAGTGTTAATGTCAAGAAATAAAATTAAAAAAAAAAACGTATAATCAATAAAATATAAGACTCAGAAAATTTCATTTTAAAAGTGATTTGAGTTTGTGTATATAGCTGCCAATAGCTTAGCATTTCCCCTTTAGGATTGTTAATTTTACATTTCAATAATTCTATAGCCTATTTAAAATATAGACAGAAATGAAGAAAAAAAGTGAATACAATATTTTAAGGTTTAAAGGTCAAATTTAATGGATTTTTAAAATATTTTTTTATTATTGATTTTCAAAGATTTTTATTAAAAAGAAATATCCACCAAAAAAAAAAATTAAATGAAAAAATATTTATTTACAATTCAATTTTTAAACTAATTCACTTTAGCTCCTCTTCCTTAAAACAACATTGCCTACGGTATACACCAGGGGAGATATTTTGTATGTCAGTGTTGAGAAACGAATAGCGCTTGCTATACTAAACTATAAAATATTTGCTATCTTCATCAGCTAAAGGCTGGAAATCCTATGGACTAATTGTTTAAATACTTGTA
>PXIH01S0007755.1:13191-25111 GCA_003024985.2 Euperipatoides rowelli | reverse complement strand
GACCATTTAGCAAAGTAATCAATATCACTTTGAAAATCACATAAATCCTGTTTGTTTTGAATCGTTCTAAATAGCTTAAAGTCATCAGCATATGATGAAATGCATGAGTTTATACTATATAAATAGGCAAAATCTGTCACATACAAATTAAACAAAACTGCAGATAGTACTCCACCTTGAGGTAGGCCNGTATTACAGTGAAATACATTTGATGTTATGCCATCTATCATTATCCAGATCTTCCTAGTAGAAATAAAACTGTAAATCCATTTAATTAGATTTGAATCAATTTTCATATTAATTAATTTCTCTATCAATATTGTATGGTCTACAGTATCGAAAGCGGAGGTAAAATCAGTGTATAATACAGCCGTATCCCAACCACATTCTTTGTTTTTTGTCCATTTATCTATTGCTTCCAATAGATTTATACTACATGAATGCCCTTTCCTAAATCCATGCTGATGATCTTTTAATAGAGATTAGTGCCATTGTTTGTAAGAAAAACAAAAATAAGTGTTCGCCCCTCCCCCTCTAACACACAAGCATATACAAAAATATGAAAATGGATCATGCTATTAAATTATGCTTAATTTTTCATATCAGACAACTAAAAATATGATAATGGCGGCCATTGGATTCCCACAACATTTGTATTATATTACAACAAAGCATATTAGCTTCAATGACTATATAGTGCTAATAATAGGAACCTAAATACAAAGACAATTATAACACTACAAACTCACTCAAAAAACTATTGAGTGATATATGATAGGAATAACATGGAAGGAAAAAAGGTCTGACTGGGTTAGAGCATAAAAATAAGTTAGTAATATTTTTTAGAAATAAAAAAATTAATTAACCACTTAACCAAATTTGCCTGAGAAAACATTAAATTTCTTTTCAGCTAAAATATATTTTCCAAAGTTATCTCAGCACCAGCTAAATTAAGCATACATTAGAATTTTTTACGAATTTAGCTGGGAAATGAAGCTGAAGTAAGCCCATATTGAAAGTTTATTCAAAATATTGTATTAATTTGACCGCATTTTGGTTTAACCCTCTAATTTCCATATTTTATATGAAATGAAAATCTTTGAATATTTTAAGATATAATTTATTATTATTAGATATCGTATATTAAGTTATTGAATATGATTGTATATATTGTATATTATTATATACTGTACAATACTAGGCTATGTATAATTGATCATTTTACTGTATATTATCTATTTCAATTTGTATTATATTTTTGTCAGGTTGTAAACAACTTGTTTTATATAAAATATTCAGATTATTGAATAATAAAAGCATTCATTTGTCACTTGTTTATTATGTAGTTTGTAACTCTAGGAAATTAATTTTGTTTTTTATTAAAGGCAAATTATTATAGAAAATCAATAAATGTCATTTTAGTCTTAGTGATATAAAAACATTAAAAATAGAAGATAAAAGAAATAGGCTTTTTTTTTTTTTTTTTTTACACTTTTTTGAAAATTAATAGTTAGTTAAGCAGTTAAAATAGAGATAGAGCAAGACACGTTATAAGGAGGAAAGATAATAAGTGGACTAAAATATACTCAACTGATTCCAAGAAAAAAAAGTGACCAAAAAAAAAGTCTGATGCCCTATGAATGAATAAGAAAGCTTGCCATATATCAATGGAAGCTAACAACCAGAGAAGTTTTGGAGAACTTTCTGTAGCTAAATAAGGGATGTTGATGATATATTATACATTTATTCATGTATTAAAATAATTAATGACATGCATCGTAATTTAAGATCTTAACCCATAAGGATATGGGTCCTATTACTAGAAGATTAAAATAAAATGTGTTCAATAGTCCATTAATTTTACTCAGCAGTTAAACACTTTCAAAATTTTCTTTCAGAACACTTTACAATTATGTAATTATGCTAATTTACAAGTGGTTATGGATTCAGCAAAAAAAAAAATATTCTACATGTTATTGAATTTAACAAATAGAACAAATCATCTGGTAATCTTGTTTTTACCATGATACTGTATATTCATAAGTTAGAATTCCTGGGTTTAAATACCTTCTGGAATATACATTTTCAATTGATATATAATCTATCATTTCTTTTTTTTTTTAATATTATAAATATTCTTAAGAAATCCAGCCTTAATTGGGTCCATATAGTTTTTTTGAGGTGTCTGAAATAAAAATAGGTGTTATACTATCCATATATGTTTGAGCTACCCTGACCAATGTTTTTTAGATTATCCTCATCCTTCCAATAAAACATCGGTCCAGATACTTTGGAACTTAGTCCACAGAAGTAAATATTTGGTATAGAACATAGGTCAAACTACATTAGAAAAAAAAATTAGTAAATGTGGTGGCCTTCTTACAATTAAGCAGAGATGGCATTAATGGATATAGACTGTTCCACCAATAATTTTTCCTTTTATTATTTCTTCTTTAAAAAGGTATTTCTACTTATTATTGAGATTTAACTCTATTTTGGGATAACTGAATCATTTTTACAATAACGTTTATTGCAATAATATCTCCTTTTAGTCTGAAAGTTGTGTTATATCTAATAATTTGATGAAAAAAATAGTATCTATAAAATTTTGCACATAGATTAATTACTGCAGGGTACTCTAACTCAGAATAGCTTGTACTAATATGTGTCTATCTATTTGTATTGCAAATCTTTGTGATAGCTAAAATCAATTAGCCTATAGGTATCAAATTTTAAGTAAGTGTCAGGGTCCCAATGGTTACCTAATTATGAAACTATTTCATTAACCTGAAAGTAATGAAACTCAGTTTTGAAATGTATCTAAAAGCTAAGAAATTACTTGGCTAATTTTTGTTAATGTATATTTTGCATACACTTTAACAGTAAACAAGAACATCTGGATTTTGAAACTTTTTTTGGGGGGAGGGGGGGGGAGGATCAGAGGATCTTAAACTTAGGGTAATTTTACCTAAGAGCCAAGAAATTACTGAACCGGTCAGTACCAAATTTTAAATATAAATTAACATCCCTATCTTTATCTGTATTTTTAAATATTTGTTAGCCTCAGGAACACTAATCAAGAATAAAAAAATATTTGTTATCACTCAAAAGATTTAATTCATTCAAACTTTTAAAGTTTGCTTTCCTCTTAGTACTTGGATTTTTTTATAAATAACCACAGTTTTATTGCTATAATTACAAACCACAATACTAAATCAATGCATTACGAAACCCCACAAACCCAACAGTCCAAAACCAACTACATTTAAAAATTACACATAGTCATCCCACTGACAGTTCACCAAGGGTACCTTTACCGAAGTCCAAAGTCTATCAAAAATTGCATAACTCAAATAAGTCATATCATTTTTCCAGATGCCTGCATAATAGACCTTCAAATAAGTCAAGGGAGACAGTTTTATATTCTGGAACAGATAAAAACAATGCATTTTACAAATAGCAAAAAAGGCCAATGATAATCAACCTTATCCTCAGCCTCTCATTCACATTAGACAAAAACAGATCCTGAATGCCTCTGTATTTACATAAATCCATACTCAACATTTTGCACTGCAAAAAGTACTCACATCTTAAAAGGAGATGCCCGGTATCTTCACTCTCCCTGCAAAAGAGGCATTCAGATTCAATCCTAAAATTGTATCTCATAATCAGCATCTTCTTAGTAGGCAAGCCCTCAAATGTCAGCTTTATACAAAACTCAATCAGGTTAGGTGGAGCAAACTAATCCACCAACGCAGAGATAAAATAATGACCAGCCAAAAGCGGAGAACTTTCTAGAGGGGTATTGACTAAGAGATTAACAACCCTATATTTCAACACCATGTGGCACATCATCAATAAAGTTCAATTTAGTCTGCAATGCCTCAAATATCACTGACTTCCTAGTCCACATCGGCGGAGGCATATCCGAAGGGGGAACCACAAGAGGAGAATCAATCTGCTTACAAAACTTTATCAAAATATAAAATAGCATTAGCTTGAATAACCCCAGAAAACAACAATGTCCATCAGGGAAAGATAACCCTTCAAAAAATGAGGTTACAGTCTCCTTTTTGCAATGAGCACCAGTCTTCCTTTCCAAATGATCCTAGTGCCAAGTGAACAATGAGAATTAATAAACTTCTTGGTGAAAGCAAAATGCGGCAAATAATAAAGAAGTTTCAGAACACAGACTGTATTTATCTATTTAATCCTCAGGATAATAGACAAATAGACCCCTTGGTCGCATCACAGGTTCTCTAAAACTTCTGGCTAATATCCCTTTGAACCAATGTCCTTGCACAAGTTCCAATAAATGGATACGGAATCCCCAAATATTTTCTAGGTGGAGCGTTCCCCAATACCTGCAGTGGCCTAAGACCCACCAAGAAAATTGCCGAACTCTTGTCCTGAATAATATAAGTTCCAGTCTCCGTTGCAAAGTCCTGCACTAACTCCAACGCAATCTCCATTTCTTGCCTATCATTACAGAAAATCAACAAGTCATCAGCATATGCCAAAATTTTTATTGGGGGTATGAATACAAGGAATATATAAATCTTCCAAGTTGTCAGAGTATTCAGCAACGGGTTCAAATACAATGCGAACAGAGAAGCTCTAAGGGGTAACCCTGCATTTTGTCCCTAAAATAAGAAAAAACTAAAAAAAAGTGATTGTCTGTCTTTACTGTAGCCCACTTTGAATGTAGTTTACAATTCCTCTTAATACAACTTGATTAGTGTATTAAGTTGTGTCAAAATTTTAATCAAAATTTGCAAATTGACACTATCGTAAGCCTTTTTGAAATCAATGAAAAGAGCAATGGGAGGCTGTGCCTTCTTCTTACCATATAAAGTACAAAGTTCAGTGAATAGCATTATATGAATGGTATGTGTTGATCTTTCTCTAAAGGCAAATTGAAATTGATTAATGATCGACTTCAAAACATTGAAAATATTCTCATTGAGAATTGCTGCAAATATCTTTGCATGATCGCATCCACATTCTCACCTCACCAGGCCCTAACTTATCAAATAGGGCAAAACAAGACAAGATGCACAAATTACCATAGTTCACAGCCTCCGCCCAATAAGAAAACAAATGATAAAAAATTGGCGCAAACACATGACTAAATTTCTTGATAAGCTTAGGGGTAATGCCATCCGGCCTAGGAGGTGATATTTTATTCATTTTTAAAATAAAATCCACAATGGTCTGCATAGAAAAAGAGGAGGTCCCAAAACCACCCAGCTGCTCATCACCAACCTGTGAAACCCCCTGATCAATTGCCACATCAGCAAACAGGGCCCCGTCACCCACAAATTGCAACCTAAAAAAATTGTTCAAAACTTTACCCATCTGCTGATGCACAATAATTCTTCCTCCATCCTTTATGAGCTTGATTCTCAAATCTGGCTTCAACTTGAACAGAATCCGAGACGTTATCAAACTTGAGAGTTCTTGCTTGTTAAAAAACTTTTAATACTTAATCAATTTATGATGATTCTCTTCCAATGCCTGAAGTTGCTTCTTCCATTCCACCACCAACCTATTATTCTTCCCAGGTAAAGCAACCATAGACTCAATCACCCTCTGAAGGAATATCATCCTCTGTCTTCTACTTTGAGTAAACCTTTTATTCACAGCTAAAAATACCTTTTTAAAACCAGTCCAATCACCAATCCAATAAGATGGATTAATAAGAATTGGCTCTGTCAACATATAAAATTTGTTCCAATTATATATCAACCAGCAAGGGCAACGCTGGATGCAATATGAAGAAAGGGATCCCTGGCTTCTCCTTCACCTCCCCGGGGACTCCCCTCAACAAAAAAGTGAGAAACATTGCCAAGTGATCAGAAAAGTGAAACATTGATTTAAAAACATAGAACAAGGAAATAAAGATCGTGGCACAAAAGTATAATCAATACGAGAAGCTGCAGTGGCAGTATAATGAGTCGGACAATTCATGCATTTCAGCCAAATCTACCAGATCCCATCTTTTACCCAAAATTATTCCCCACCTTGATGCAGCAAAATTCACAATATTAAAGTCTCCAGTATGGTCAGGATATCTATTAATCAATTCCAACACCTTGCTAAACAGTATGCAGGCCATAAAAATTAATTAACAATAAACTCTGAGAATAAATAGATACATTCATGGCCATAAGTCTAGGTGCTAAATGCAAAATTGTAGGCTGAGCATCAAGTAAAGATAACTTAATAAATATAGCCACCCAACACCCAGATATCTGTGCATGTGCCGAAAACACCCCATAAGTGGAACTCCATCTCTCCCAAGGGTTAACCACTGAAGCTGCCAATTTAGTCTCCTGTAAATAACCAAAGGATATATTCCTTCTCTCCAGATAATCCAGTATCCTATTACCAATCCGATTCAATCCCTGGGTATTAATTGATACAAAGAAGATATTATTTGCCATATTATTTGGCACCAATTTCCTGCTCGCCATCACTCACTTCACCAACACAGGTCTGAACCATAGGTTTCTGATCCTCAGGTGGGTCATCTTGACTAAAAAGTAATTCCTGCTCCAAGTCCTTCACTAAAGATGAAGCCCCAGGCCCCTGCAGAGAAACCCCCAAAATGGGGGCTGGTGCTCCTTAAGGCATATTTGTTTACCGGTTTCACACTCCTGCCTCAAGACTACTGACGTTCTTAAAGTCCCTTGAACATTGCTGTTCTGACTTTTCTTCTGAAGATTCATTTTAATTTTATTGACGTGAATATGTTGCTTACCCTCACCATCCACCCTCAAGTCAAAACAAGCCATCCAGCAGACCAGATGCCACTGTCAAATCCTGAGAAGCTGGGCCCTCAACACCAGCCAAGTCACCCTGCTGATCAGCCTACCCAAATCCAGAAGCGGCAAAACTATCTACTCCATGTCTTCACCTAAAAGGGGATGAGAGGCCCACCAAGGAAGAATCCACACTACCCACTATTGCCTTCGCCGGCTCTAAATTCAGGGCATGGGCATTGGGCATAATCAATATTAGCGTCCTCCTGCGCCTTCTGTAACAACAATGCCCAGTCTCTTTTGTTAGACAATACCTTAGAAGCATACAAAATTCTACACGTATGCTGCTGAGCCCTGAACCCATGACAGCTCATACAATATTTCATGGGACAAGTTGAGATTAAGTGCTCATTGCTCTCACAACGAAAGCATATGTGCGGCCTTACGGAAATATGTAAATAAATCCGAAGGTTATTAATTCTCACAAAATAAGGCAAATCCAAAATCATAAAATTACAGCTTAAAAAAGATCAAAGTTTGGCCCATGGCATACATTTGACCATTCAGCTTCTTCAAATAACCTGGCAAAAACAAATCAACCTCTCCCCATACCTCCAAAAGTGGGGGAAGGCACTCCTTCAAAATAGAGATTGGGGTCCTGTCAATCACAATTTTGCAAATACGGTTCTGATCCTTCTGAGGAAGATAATATGGCTTAAACCCAGCTAATTGTGATGTTTCAATTTGAAAACTCGTCGCCTTCAAATGGGACAAAAACTCAATGATAGAAAGCTTCAACATTGTTAATCAATTTCAAAGTTATTAACTGCCTTAACAAAACTTGTACATCAAGAATATGTAACCTATTATTATCTATCACAGACAAATGCAGGCCCCATCATGAAAGAATACTGAGAAGTCCAGTAAAAATATTTTACTTCAATTTAATCTCTTCCATTTCCAGTTCATTACTATTAAAAACATTCTGAGAAATAACATGGGGCCAAGAGATAGACAAAAGGTCTATATCCGCCCACATGCTACTAGCTAGTTGCAAACTGCTAATAGGGAAAAGCCTAAAAAGGCAACACTTACCCACTAAATGAGTATTCCTTAAAATTTGCAGTCAGCAGAATAAATCCAAACTCAAACACAATTGCTAACCCATGTTGATTTTTCATTCTCCCAAAACCTGAGAACATGACCAGAAAAATACCACCTGACTACGATACAAGCACTTAGATTTAATGCCTTCATCTCCTTCCTGAAAAATATTCCTTATATCACTTTTGATATTCAGATTTTACAGCAAACAAAGTTAAGTATTAATTAATTATTTTTATTTAATTCACTGAAAATGGGTAATTTTAGATATTTTAAATACTATTTTATTTTAGGTTATTTTCACTGGTAGGCCAATGTAAAAAATAATAATAATTGTTGGAATAAAATATTTTTTTTTTTTTCTGTTTAGGTTGAACCTACAATAGATGCAACAAAGAAATTAGTTGAACGAATAAGTATTGTTCAACGTACTTTATTTGGTGAAATGTGGACTTTCACCACTGAAATGAAACATAGTGATACAGCTTATACTAATATTAAGTTAGACCCTCACAATGATACGACATATTTTTCTCAACCAATTGGGTAAGTTTCTATTTTATTCTATGTATCATGGTTTAACTTTAAGTTTTAGACAATGGTTCCCAACCTTTATTTCATAGGGACACATTAAGATGGTCTAAATTTTTGGCAACACACTATTAATTAAAGTAAATGTGCCTGTGGGTCAAACTGTGCGGCGAAACACACATTTCAAGTTCAAGTTCAAGTTCAAGTACTATCAACTGCATTATGTAAATTTGTAAAAAATTTGAAATTGTATTTGCATTTTTTTTTCACCTATTTTATATTAAAGTTGACATCCTTTGAAAATGAAAAATGTATATATAAAAAAAGCATGGAGATTGGCCCTGTATTGAGTTCTCGAGTTTGCTCTAGAAATCAAAAGCATACCCTGATCCATGTCTTAATATCCAATAACAAGACTTTTGTGGGTGACCAACTCGTGGAATTGCTTTTCCAATCCTTTCAAACTTATTATGAGAGTGATCACCAACACGACCCCCTCGCAGGACATGTGCTGACCCCCTCTCATTCCCCCTCTTCAGGACCGACAATGAACTTTTTTCAGATCCATGCTGAGGACATAAATCAACACATTACTAAGGCAAATAAGAAAGCTCCTCATGGTCCAGATGGCCTGACCCTCAAAGTACCTCTTTATTCCACTTTTAGAGTTTTTATATAACCAGTGACTTACTACACCCAGCCCTCCATCTTTGGTAAATACATCTTATTTTATATTCTTTGACAAATGAAAGAAGAGACATTCCATCTCACATCCTCCTGTTCTGAGTTTCCCCTCCATAAAGGATGTCAGGCCTATTAACGTAGATGACTGTGATGCAAAGATATTCGCCTCTATTCTCAATTCAGCCATTACACCGTTTTTAGCTAAAATCATCCATCCAACCATTTCTGTTTTATGGGCAGGAACATTTATATGCCTTTGTTCCTCCTAGAAGACATTTATCTGGCTCATAAGAACTGAAGGGATTCCCCAGCCTTTGCAGTCTTTATGGACATTGCCTAAGCGTTTGACAACGTTGACCTTTGTTTCTTTGTCTGAACAAATTGACAAAAATATCTTGTATCCTAATTTGGTCTTGGGTCTAAAAAAACTACATTGGGTCTAAATTAGCATACATTAAGCATGGTGGTTCACCTTTTGGTCCCTTCCATATTAACAAGGGGATCATACAGGGTTCCCCTTTGAACTCAACATTATTTGCTCTCTATCTCAACCCACTACTTTTAGAATTGGAGGCAAATCTCCCTGGACTATATGCGAGGGGATATAGATAACCAACTGTACTCTTGGCCTATGCCGATGACCTGTTCATATTTTGTAAAACCAGAGAGGAAGTGGATGTAGCCCTTGCGATTGTCACAAACTATTGTGAGGTCTCTGGAGCAAAAATTAATAAAGATAAGAGTGCTGTTGTCAGTTTAGTGAATCTTCAGTGTGTCCCAGGCCTAGGGTCTCACCCCCTCACTCCTAGTTGGACCTCCCTTACCCGATTTTTGGTGGTGTTGCTATGAGAAAGATGCAGGGCAACCTTTATGATGATATTATAACTATTGCGTCTCCTCTTAGGTACTCATACCTTTCAATTCTACTTAAAGTGAAGATCTTAAACTCGTTTTGTACCTCTAAGCTTACTATGCCAGCCATTAAAAATTTACAAAACAATTCATTGGAAAATTTAATACTGTATATAGCAAATTCTTGTGGAAAGGGAAAATCCATCTCATAAGTAGTAGGTCTATGTACCCCATCCGAAGATGGGCGGATTGGGCCTAATTGACATCTCTCTTTTTTTTCAGCTTTTGGGCGCTAACAGCTTTAGATGTATTCTAGAATACTGTGCCAATAATAATTTCCTGATCACATTCCAGCCGACTGACATCTCTCCGTCCCCAGTATATGGAGACATTTTTGCTGGGACTTTTGTGATGAGTTTCCTAAGAGCCTGGCCGACTTTAAACTTAATGGTATTGTGAGAGATTTTGTCTACAGGAAGAATTCTGCCTGTCTCTTGTCTGATTCTTCTTCGGCTTGGATAAAATTAACAATCTCAAATTTCTTTCCACCAAACATTTTTGATTTTATTACTAAATTTAACTCCCTGCCATTGAACAATCTTCTTATCAAAAAATATAGGCTTTCCATTGACCCTACTTGTGCCTTCTGTGGACTTAATGAACCTATAGACCACCTTTTCTTGTTTTGTGCTTTCTTTAAAGGTGCATTCGAATGGCTGGATAGAGTCACCATATGTGGTATAGGCGAAATGCATACTCTAGGCTGTCTGATTGATGCCTATATTACCAACAAGAGCATTATGAGGTTCCTTTCCATACATCTTTTTGCCTGCTGGAAGCTAAGGTGTTCTGGATTTTCCAAGATTTAAGAATCGATCCCATAGTCTATATAAAAATGAAGCTTCAGAAGATCAATTCCTTGGAAGTGAAATACCTTACCCATTAACAAACCGACTATTTTTGGATCACTTGGCCAATATCTGCCCACTATATTAGCCTTAATGGTTAATAATGGCTTAGTTTTTGGCTTTTTGTATGTTTTTTCTTTTTTTTTTTTTCTCGCACCTTTGTCCCCTTTTGGTTTTTTTCCACTTTTGTTTCCTAGCCACTGTAACCTTTTAACGGCTCAATAAAGTCTGTTTATTTATAAAAATGCATGAATTCGTTTTTTTTTAAAAAATTAAAATAATTATTTATTAACAAAGCAATATAANATATATATTACTTTCAGGGCCTGATGGTCATGAAACTCAGTATCAATTGAAAATGTTATTGAACCTGTATAACAATGAAGGAGACCAAAAACTATTAAATGAAAGAATTCTCTGGAATGCACAAGTTATTAAAAATCAAGATTTGCCAGAAATGTTTTGCCATCAGGTTTTGTCAAACGATGATTCTCTACTTCAATTGCTGAAATCATTAATAACTTATGGATTTGGAATTGTGAAAGAGGTATGGTATTTAATTATTATTAAATCATTGCTGATTATCTGTCATTAATATTATTATTATTATTTACATTATGTGATAAGACTTTTAAAAGTCTTCTTCACAATTTTTCTAATTTAATCTTAAATCATTTCGTTAAAGTAATCGAGACTAGGCAAAAATGTATCCAAAAGAGCTTTAAAACCATCTCTATTTTTAGCCTCTACAAAAAAATGTAGGTAAACTATTCCAAAATTTTGCCACCCTAACACTATAAAAAAAATGTCTAATCTCAGTCCTACAAAACTCAGTTTGTATTCTAAATGTATGACCCCTAGTACCATATTCTGCTCTTCTCACAAACATGTTATCTCCACTATCACATAGTCTCAAAATTCCATAAAGTGTTATTAGATCAAATCTGAATTTTCGTTGCATTGGAGAGAACAATCTTACAATTTTAATCCGTTCTATATAACTCTTCTGATAAAGTCCAGAGATTTTCTTTGTCAGCATTCTAAAAGTCTTGTTTAAAAGATCTTTACTAGATTTAT
>PXIH01S0007749.1:0-10455 GCA_003024985.2 Euperipatoides rowelli | reverse complement strand
GTCCTTTGTGCGTGAATATTTGATAAACTCTTTTTAGGGACGTTATATGGACGTTTTGTTGATATGTTCTTCTTGGCTATGTCCCCCCCCCCCCCTCATCACCTTTGTAGTTTCTTATAGTTTCTTCATACACTGGGTCCCCTGGCCATGGGACTACAGCCTTATCCAACCCTCCCTATGTGTGGGCCCTGATTATAACCACACACCTTTCATACTTTCATAATATAAAAAATATGTGAATTAGTTGATCAGGCTACAATGTCAAAGTTGAAGCATGGTAGGAAAAATACATTTTTCACTTTTAATGATGCGTTTCCATCCTATTAAAAAAAACCAAAATGAGATTGAACGTGTGACAATGACAAAGTCCTCCAATCCAATTCCAGGGTTTTTCTTTCTCACCATATTTATGTGAAAGGGTTACTTTTAAGCTTACATAACTAGTCAGGTGACTTGAAGGTTCACTCAACTGTTGAAGTATTTCATTGTACAAAATATAATAATGTAATGTCTTTACAGTTCATTATATCATAAACTGAGGTTCAGCTGCAACATTTTTACCTGACAAATACAGATCCCAATCACAGGTGGACCACAATCTCCACAGATTATCCGTTTGTACTGAAACTATGCCTAAAATTAGTAACGGGATATTCTAATGGCAGAAATTGGAAACAAATGAAAGATAAAAGGAAAACCCACTTGAAGATCTGCTATAAAAATAAAACATATTGTCTAAAACTTGTGGAACTGATATCTTATTTTCATATTGTAGAAATGCAGTATGATTTTAAATTAACCTAATAGGGCTCAAGTACGGAAAAAACCCGTAAGAAACTGAATTGCTTTTTCTGCTCAACTAATAATCTGTAGGTCAAAGTTTAAGCTTATTTCCAGATCATGTGGTACAGTTATCACTTTTATCTCATTATGAAGCAAGACTACATTTAACTATGATTTAAACCAGGACCCCCCTTCCTGATTTAAACAAACTAATTTGGAAGTCTCTAGCTTTAAACGGCTGATTTTATATGATAATTTTTAATAAAAAAATAATGAAAACCTGAATCTTTTTGACGTTTTTTCAAAGGATTTTTTTTTTCCATTTGTTATTTTGTATGTCGGTGTTATTTGTCATCTATAGGCCATTGTATTTGAGTTATAATATTATGCAATATGTCAAATTAAAGATAAATTGCCATAGAATTGCTCTATGTTTTGATGCTTAATTTGAAGAAAAACATTTATAAGCCCTAAAAAGGAGAAAAATAGTTTTTCGATTAAAATTTTTCAAATTAAAATGTTTTTTTTTTATTTTTTTTTTACATATTAATTAATATTTAAATTAGAAAAGTGTTTATACCATTTTAAAGCCTGTTTAATCTAGTTTAAAATGATATTAAAGACTTTATGATTGATTAAATATTAAGGCTACAATGACTTTAAATATACAAAAAAAAAAATGGAATCCCATTGTCCATTAGCAGTTAACAGCTGATAAGAAATGTAATTTTTTAATTACGACTAGTGACCTTTAATGGATTAAATGTACAGTATTTTTTTCAAAAAAGTTTACAAGACAAGACTTATTTCTTGATATACGGTACTGTATGTAGGCTACTGTATATACAGTATTTATTGAAAAATAATCACACATCTCCAGTACTTTAATCTAAGCAGCAGAAGCTGAAGCACTGATACTTTTAAAAAGCAATTTACTCAGCTCTGATGATTTGTTTACCAATAATAATGAGAATTAACTTTTCCAGCAATGTTAGAGAAAATCATGTAAGATACTTAACATTTAATTGTTATATATAAAACCTCATTCTATAGGATAAAACTTTAAAAAAAATATTTTATTTTACCCTTAAACTGGAAATAATGTTAAAGATACTTACCCCTTACGATCTTTCTGTCCAACTTGGAGAATTCTGTTGTCCTCATCCATCTTACATAGTAGCGCTCGTCGCAAGGTGGATATTAGGAGTACCATATGCTTATAACTCATCTGAACTATTTCGTGACTCTCGGACAGTAAAATTTCTGACCTGCTCACATGCTGTAAAATACAGATAATTTTTTTTTCCGACAACAGCTAAGCATAATTTTGAAATAGTGGATGATAAATTAGAGAGAAGGGACTATCTTGAGATTGTCTAAATTTCATGTGAAATTTTTATAAGAAAATTGAGCTTATTTAATTAAAATTAGAATCAAAGTTTAATTTGTTTATATTCGGCTACTAGTTAAACAAATTAAAACATTGATGCTAAACCTCATGAAAATAATATTGTAATAGCTAATGATTAATTTGAATAAATATTTGAAGAATTATCAATTAAAATTACATTTCAAATTCTTCAACCAACCAATCCATGCTAAGAAATAAAAAATACAATAGTCAAAAATATTTTTTTCTTTAATGACCACATCCCCTTGTCCACTCGATTAAAACTTCTGGAAAACAAACTCTCAAACACATAATTAACACTTTGAGTGATTCATGACAAATCAATTGAACCTGCAGACACAAGCATATGCATGCACTACATAATTATTAAATTGCATCAAACAAGGAAGAATGGTTGAATAATCAGACTACCTTTCACTTCTTCACTAGATGAGCTTATGGGTCCCTCAAACATGGCTGCCATATAGATGTTAATTATTGATATGATTTTCGTAAACGATCCCTAACCTTAATCCCACACTGTCCCAACTCTAAAAAAAATAAGCCAAACATCAAGAACAGCAGAATTATCAAAACATGTCTGCTAGATGGTGTCCACCATCTTGGATAAATTTTTTTGTTCTGACAGCAGTTTCAAATTTAGTGGAAGAAAATGAAGAAAACTATGATCGCTCAATCGGTTATGCATTGAATATTCACTCAGGTATTCAATATACAACTTTTGTGACTATACTTTGAACTTTAAACTTATTTTCAATGCTATCTCTTAGAGGATTTATTCTAAGTGAAAGTGTGTCTGACACATGATATGATTATTTTATTTTTGATCGCATAAAACATTTTTCTTTAAAGGGTTCAATAGCACACATATTTTTAGTGCTCTGTTAACTCATTGACAAACTATGAAACAACAGTGAGTAGGTAATAAAGGGCCATTCAGTCCACCAATCAGAATGTGCCACATCATCATAATGTCACTTTCGGTGGGCGTGACTCATTTACATATAATTTGAATAAGCATATTATATGTAAATCAGCTACACCCACTGGAAGTGACATCATGATGTCATAGCACATTCTAATTGGTGGACTGAATGCCCCTTTATTAACTACTACAGCAGAAACTTAGCTAATTTAAAACCTTCGTTTTCATTGTGTTAGGGACAGAATGATCATGATCACTATTCACTGATCAGCCATGGAGACTATGTGGTGTCGTTTATCATTGTTTGTGGCATCTTAGGTTGATTTTTCAGGAAACTTGCTGTGTATTTAATTTAGTATGCTATCTGGTGGTGCAAGGTGTACGGTATCTCTTCCGCTAAATCATTAAGTCTTCCTCAAACTATCAGGTATATCATGGCTTCTCCCACCATATGTGGGATCTGTCCAAACAATATACCATTGCACCATGGAATATAATCTTTTGTCTATTCTCAGTTCTCACAGAATTGGAATGTTTTTCCAGTGATCTATCTGTTCATGACAGGGGCGGCCTGGCAAAATTTGGCCCACCTACCTAGGCTAAAACATTGGCCCAAGTACAGGGGCATAGCCAGAAAATTATTTTGGAGGGCGTCTGGGTTGTATATTTTTGATAAGCTTTTTTTTTTTGGTTGTTTAAACATTTTATTTTTCTTCTGATAGATTTGATAAGCTTTTTTTTTGTATGGACTTTTGTTTCCCTTTTGACAGATTTGATAAGTTTTTTTTTTTGCTGTAGAACACTTTGTTAGGTGTTATGAGCTACTTGTTATAAGCTGTTAGGTTACCAGTTACTTTTTGACTTTGATAAGCTTTTTTTTTTGGTGTGTAAAAAAAATAAAAAATAAAAATTTATTTTTTTGGCCAATTATATGAGTTGGCCCACACAGGATTTTTCTGGGTAGCAGGGTGGGCCCCTGGTTCATGATAACCACATTATTTTTCTACAACGTCACATTTATAGAGCAAAGCATTAAACGACTTTAAATGTGTAAATTGTGCATTCTTCTTGACAGATGCAGTTTATTTTAAATTTAATTAATGGTAAATATATAATTCCTAATTGTAAAGTCAGTAAACATTGTTTTTACTTGTAAATCAAAACATATATCATCTTCAGGTAGACATAATTCCCATTTGGTTTGCATGTCGATAGTTTAATTAATTTAAAACCTTTCTTTAAAAAATATGGGAAAGTGCCAAAATAAATTAGCAGGTATTGAACTGTCATAAACCAATCAGACTTGATTCTCCAGAGTCTAAATAGGAACAATTTTTTTTTTGTCTCCAAATGAAATTTTGCAATCAAAGAGTTTAGCCCTTTTCAATTTTTTTCATTTACATTTTAGTGATTATTATTTTTTGATGATCAATATTAACTTCATTACATTCAACCAATACTACTTTTTAGAAACATACCACCAAATATTAGTATGCCAAATAATGTGGAAACCCCCTACCCCCCTTGATTACATTGCATTTTAATAATTTTATTTGTTTATGTTATAAATAATGATACTCACCCCACAATGTACTAATTATAATTATACTAACCATGAAAAAATTATGTAAATCTGATTTTAATATAATGATTTAGTAATTATTTAATGATATAATGTTTTATAACGGTGTAGGGGGAGTCCTCAACCTTGTGTTAATTTTTCAATACTTACATGCATTGTTCAAGGTTGTGACGTTTTTTTGTCCTCTCATAGTTTTTAAGGTTGTATCACTTGGCTAAGGCTGTATCACTGAGTGTGAGTGGAATAAAATANTTAATCTTAGTGTAATAGTAAACTGTGTGGCCATCCATTTATTTAACTAATTTAGTTGAACTTATGAGATTGANAGTATATTTAGGCTACTAATATTTCGGTGAAAAAACAGTTTAAACATATTAGAGCAGAAATGATAAATTTAAAATAAAATAACAAACATTTTGATTTCAAAACATTTAAATGTAACATCTAAAATGATTGCATACATACTTCGTTCACATCAATTTCAGTGTAGACAACGATTCCACCATAGTCACCACTGAACAGTTTCATCCCATTAGAACTCCATTCCAAACAAGTGACTGCGTTACGGTGAAGATCATTGATGGTAAATTGCTCCATCTGAAAGATTATTTGCAGATAGTTATTAATTATATTAATTATTATTATTACTATCGTTGTATTTATATAGTAGCAGATGAGGACAAATCAATTTGCTTGGGATGGTACGCACCATGCTAAAAGCCTAGGTAATAACGTACAATTTTTGCTTTTTTAGAACATCGTTTCGAGTCTTGGTTATGTAATGAATATAGAAATAAATGTATCATTGATTATCAATCGGGCAAAGATAATAAACAGGAAATAGAACATGTCAAATTTATTTTAAATGTATTTTTAAAAAAAATTATAGTGTTAATGAGTCAAAACACTGAATTTAAACAGTTTAAAATTGATATATCTGAACAAGTTAAACTATCTGAAAAAATAATATAATCTTAGTTCAAACTATTAATACAATACACGAAGAATCTAATTGATAATTAGCAATAAAAAGTAACAATAATAGATGATGAAAATGAGATATATTTTTGTAATTGTGCTAGGGGACACCGATTAAAAATAAAAAAAGTTTTTTTTTTTTTTCAAATAGAAATATTAGATCAGTTTTTTTAGTAATCGTGTGTCCTCGGTTTAGAATTCTTTTCCAAATGATGTAATCTAATGTGATTCTGCAGGTAAATTTAAAAATGGCCTAGATGACTTATTATATCAAGATGAAATATTTTTACAAAATGCTGTAAAGTCAAAAAAACCTTTGGGTTTAAAAGACTCATTCTGAATAAATCAATAATTTCTGAGGCTTTGAATAGAATATTGAAAGATTTCAATTTGTTTTGATATAGCCTAATTGACAGAGGCATCATTAGGGTTGGTGTCCCCCGATGTGACTCATGGTGTCACCCCCTCCCCCATGGACGTTTTGGTGCCCGGGGCACATTATTTATATTTTTGTTGCAGATATTTTGATAAGCTTTTTTTTTTGGCTGTTATGATTTTTAAACTTTAAATTTTACTTTATGCTACACTGGTACTATTGTATGACCTATTCAGTACCACAGGAAAAAATAACTGAAATAAACTAATGACAACATTACAGGAGCAGTCGAGTTTATTCGCACCCCCGCCCACAAAAAAAAATTAAAAAACCTTTTTTTTTTCGGTGGCACTCTCCCCTATGGTGGCACCCGGTGCGGGACGCACCCCCCGCGTGACGCCACTGCTAATTGAATTGTCTGACTTATCATCTGATGATGTCATTATTCTCAAAGAAAAGATAATTTAATGTAACAATTTAAAAGTTTTTGAATATTACTTAGGAATTTCTTTAAGACATTAAATGGAAAAGATTGAAGCTGTTGACGAATATCGTTCAAATCAACTTGCACCAAATTTTAAAGTGTTGGCTGGAAGGCTTTTTGATCTTGGAAATTTTTCAAATGAATTGAAAATTTGATATAGGCCTATTAGTTAACAAAACTTTTAAATGATAATATTAGAGGATTTGGGTTTTTTTTTAGTACAAATAGCTAGGAATATGAGTGACAATTTTTATGAGACTACATATTTAAATATATAAATGAAATAATGTGACAAGTGAAAGATGTATTTTGGTATTCTTGAACACAACAGAAATTCTTTTAACCACTTACTTTTTGAAGACGTAAATCCAACATGGTGAAGTGACCCAATTAAATTTAATTCAATAATAATATTACTAAGGTTATACAATAGATGTATCATTTTGAAAATAGGCCTAACTATCAAAAAGTAATAAAATTACAGAGTGATAGGCCTAATTTTTTTTTTTTTTTTAAATAAAAATAATAACTCACTCTGTCATTGCTTTTGTCCATCTGGGGGACCTCGTTATGCCAATATATTGAATTGAGGGGGGAAAAAATGTGACTAAATTTGGATATCTCTCTGTCCTCATACGATAAATTAAAAAAAAAGTGCCAATGTTTGACAGATTAAAACATTAAAAAAGTAAATAATCTCTAATAATTTATTGTAATTCATTAATATAATTTTCTATTAGATTATTATTTTAAAGACCATATTAACTTTTTAACTGAAATTATGAATAAACCATTTGATTTTAAAAAGTAATAAAATATTTCTATATTTATACCTGTAATTAAAAAAAAACTAATAATTTATTGTAATTCATAGAACATATATTTTTCCATTTGATATTGTTTTTAGATCTGTCGGGTGTTACTGCAATCAACTAATTGTTGGATCTTACATACCCATACTGTATTTATCCAGAAAATAATTTTTGTTGATCATTACCATTGTTATTGTTGGTAGGGTAGTAGTAAATGAAAACCTACCTCCTTATTTCTTCCAGGAAGCGTCGATGGTAATCTGAAGACTGTAACTAAACCATGGATTGTACCGACAGCAATTAAGAAATCAACTGAAGATAATAATTTTACAACAGTGATGGCACTATTGGGCTGCAAAAAAAAAAAACAGTTATTATTCCATTGTATTGTAGTATAGTAGAAGGTTAAATTTTACTAAGCATCTATTACTTTTATACAGATGTACCCTGTTTTAAAGACACTCACCACAATTACAGACATTGACATTCCTATGGTCCCATACCTCGATTTACATACAATACCTGTTTATATACATTAATATCTATTGCTTAATTTTAAGAAAATTTTCACTAGTTTACATGTCTAAAATTGCTAGATTTTATTACTTCCTGCTAGTTCTGTGCCTAGTTAAGTCCAACTACTATTTATGACATTTTGTTCTCGAGTAGCAACTTAATGTGAAGTAGTTAATTGAAGGGCAAATGTAACGGATTTTTTTATATATTTTTTTAATTATTGATTTTCAAAGATAATTACTAAAAGAAAAAAAAATTAAAATGCATAAAAAAAGTTATTTAAAGATAAAATTAAGAATATTCTTGCCCTGCGTCTGAGATTACAAAAAAAAAAAGTTTTAAATAGATTATTTTTATCATGCAGTTGTCTCTATATCTGTTTAGGTGGTCTGGATTTATCCTGTAAGTAGAGTGCTGTTCCGCTTGTAGTAAAGCTTGTTTTGATTTTTTTAAAAAACAAATTAAACCATAATAACACAATGGATGAATTTTATTATGATTCTGTACAAGTATTTAAACCAAACGATTCCCAGCCTTTAGCTGATGAAGATAGTGAATACTGTACATAGTTTAGTTGGGGGAATACTGCAGTTTGGCCGTTTAGTCTATTAAACATTCGTTTCTCAACAATGATGTAACAAAATATCTCCCCTGGTGTATACAATAGACAATGTTGTTTTAAGAGGGCGGAGCTAAAGACAAAAATTTTAAAAATTGAATTGTAAATAACTCTTTTTTTATTTATTTGGAGGAATTTTTTTTTAGTAATTATCTTTGAAAATCAATATTTTTTTTTAAAAAATCCATTACGTTTGACTTTAATTAAATTAACTATTAAACTTAATATAATTTATAATATAGACCTATAACTAAATTAAAAAAAAAATAGACAATAATTTATATAATATTGTTGAGATGCTGTGCTCCAAACGTTTAAATACCATTTTTTAATAATGTGTTTAAAAAGTATTTGAATAACTTTTAAAAATAAATAAATTTGTATAGCCTAATAAGTAATATACTCTATCAGTATGTACTATATTTGGAGTTCATTATGGTATCTCTTCCTCCCTCAAATGTGTCTCTACTACCCCTGAAAGGCTGAAATACTTAACCTCTTCTCCTTGCAGTTTCCATTAAATCATCCCATTTATCCTCCCTCCTTGCATATTAATAAAACCAATCCCTAATTAATCCTTTATCTTTTTTCTCTTAAATATAGGCTAAACTCCCCCTTTCTATATTTCAATACTCCTTCCCATTCCACTTTTCTTTTTCCACTCAATCCTCACCACTAAAAATATCGCCTTTACTATTTAATAATACCCCACTCCTCCTAAAACAATCCCTTTCCAACCCTCTCACAAATCTTCAAAAAACACTCCCTTCCTTATACACAATTCTCTAATATCTTTATACCCTTACAATTCTATCTCTTAACACTCTCTCTTCATCATATATAGGTAAAAAAAAACCATATCCCCTTCGTATAATCTTTAGCCCCTCTAATAAAATCCCCCATTCTCTAAAGTTCTAAACAAACCCATTAATCCAAATAACACAATTCTTTAGCCCCCTTAAATAATTAATTCTTCCCCTCTAACACTTTTCTTTATAACTTCCATTAAATTAAATAAATATATCCTGCATCTATTCCCTCTCTCCCTAAACCAAAAATCCCCTGCACGGTGCACCCATAATTTCTTTCATCCACTAATAATACATCACCTTTCCTATTACCCTCATAAACCCTCCTCCCCTAACTTTTGTCTTTCCTCTGAATTATCTTGACTTAATTTAGATTTTTCCCTATCCCTCATAATTAAATAACATATTTTTACATACTTGATACTTATTCATTCCAAATTCCTCCGCCTTTATGTACCTGTTTCATCAAGACATACTGTATCACTAATATCTCAATCTCCTCATCCAACATAACATTCTCACTATCATTCAATAGAACATCCTCCTGACCCATATTTAAAGACTTTTCCCCTTTTATACTTGTTTTCTTTAACTCAATACTTTAAATAATCTAACTCATTCTCAATTCTTTCTATTCTTATTTTCCATTCATCCTCTACCTTACTTACTTTCCCTCTTTCTATACCCATATTCCCTATATTAAACAAGAATCCTCTACTTTCTCTTAACTCTTTCCATCCATAAACTACCCCTTTTCTTTACACATAAGCTTACATAATCCATCCTTTCATATAACTTTTCGATTTCCTCTTTACATATTATAAACAAAGACTTATAAATACTTTAACACCGATTCAAAGAAGAATTTATAATGAATTGATTTTTATATACAAAAAAATAATAATAGGAAAAAAGGATGGAAAGATATTTAGCTTAAAGACTAGAAATTTTGGAGACACACAAATTCAAATTCACTTTATTGCTTAAGAAAAAAGTATTCTTGTGCAAAATATACATTTAGTAAAATAGGACATCACAAAAAAAAAAAAACAAAGACAAAAAAAATATAATGTACCGAGGGGTAATAAGATATACAATCAAAACATAAATACCGTACCTGATATATACTGTATCAGTCAAAAGATGAATCATAATTAAAA
>PXIH01S0007737.1:15149-25355 GCA_003024985.2 Euperipatoides rowelli | reverse complement strand
TTTGGACAAGTAATGAAAATTGTGGGACAAGTGAAATTTGGAGATCACTTGTCCAAGGGACAAGTGACTTTTTTCGAAAATTTACAAGCCTGCTTGAGTACTTAGGATCAGGGGCCCTTTTCATATTTTTGATAAGCTTTTTTTATGGGGCACCTGTTCGTTAAGATTTTATAAGCTTTTTTTTTATAATTTATTTATTGTATGGATGTTTTGGCTTACCTTTGATGGACCTGTGGGCCTCTTGTGTGTGACAATTTGATAAGCTTTTTTTGTATTGTAATTGTATGTACATTTTGTTGACCTTTATTGAATCTACAGCCCCTTATTCAGGCTTATGGGGCACCCTCTCATCACTCCTGGTCGTAACGGTAGTTCATACATGCCCCCCTCCCCCTGGGACTATTGCCCCAAACCCTGCTTAGGATTGATTTATCTTGTTACAAGTTTGTTTTATTTTTCATTGTCTTTATTTTTTTAAAAAAGTGTAGTTACGGTAATTATTTAACAATATTATGTATTTTAACAGTTTCTCTATCAATATTTTGTGCTGCTTGTATTTATTAATGACTTGTTAAAATACCCGTCATTGCCCAGCTTCATAGGCCAAATAAAAAATTCCTGTGTTAACCCCAAGCTATAAGAAAAACTGTATGCACAGCAGTGCTGTGTCCAGGTTTATTGGTAGCCTATATTTTTTTCTCGGTCCTAAGAGTAACTATGCCAAATTTGGTCCAGATCGCTCCAAGGGTTTAGGAGTATATAGAATGAAAAACTTCCTTTGTTAATCCCAGCTTGTAAGAAATACTCAGTACATGGTAGCATTAGTGTGTCCAGGTTTAATGATAGTCTATGTTTTACATTGAGTTCTAGAGTATGTCAAATGTGCTCCAGATACAGTATAATATAAGATTGTTGTAAGGAAATACAAATATTGCTCTGTAGCCTATATTATAATTATATTGGTGTGCACAAAGTTATTTGGTTGAAAAAAAATAGCAGTGTCTGGTATTTTATACAAAAAAAATATGTAGGCTATAAAACTTGTATTAATCAAAAGCTATTGAGCACCATAACAAGATAAAGAAAATTGGTTTAATATAAGCTCCTTAATTTTGTGCACCAACAATAATCAGCCTAATTAGATGCACCCTTCAAATAATGGGCATCTAGTTAACTAGAGTTACCAAGTTTGTTTACTTACAAATTTACCTTTAGATAGGAAATGAGTTTGATTGAAAAGTCATGCGAGTAATAAAATCTAACTAGACAATTATATTGCTTCATTTGTTTATTATCATAAATTGTTGTGTTTAAATTTTTTTGTCGACTATATTTTCTCGACTGTATCCAATTATTTGTTGAATTTAGTTATTTGTTGTGATATTGACCTTTGCACTATTGAATCATATTTTTTTTTTCCTTTCTATTAAAATTTTTTATTTGACTATAATAATTATACCATTAATCATCTTTTACTTTTTTATCTTGGATATATATTTTTTTTAAAACATGTGAAATTCACCTTTTGTAAGGAGTATATGACATTTTTGGATCACGGATTGCCTGAAATTTCCTGTTATTATGTTTCTTATAAGTTAAAGATTGAGGGTAGATGTGTGACAGTGCAGGAAACAGTTTTTTTTTTTTTTTTTCAAATTTTAACTACCGTATATCATACTTTTAAAAAAATAAACATTTAATTTTCATAAGTACAGTAGACTACATGTAAATTTACAACTTTTTTTTTAATATATATAATTATTATATATCAGTCCTGTTTAACCTACCTTTGATCAATGAATACAATTTGTAATTTATTTGACTCTTATAAGAAAAAAATAAACAAATTTCTAAAATCTTAATTTTTGTAATTTAAAGGACCACAAATGAAACATCATGCTCAAAACAAGATAAACTCACTTCCTATTTTCATAGTTATAACCTAGGTGGCCCTGTCTTTGCTTATTGACAACCAAATAATTGTAGGCTAGCTATCATTGCTGATTGCTATATCACAGGGTGCACAATAGGAAAAATAAATTTTACAATTTTTATACTAAAATAATCAATATGCTGAAGTAAGGCTTGCTAAATTTGTGTGTGGGAAAAAGGAATTAAAGCTTTTGATTAACTATACCAAAGCTTGATGCCAATCTTGACCTTCTGTGGGTATGTGGATTGACACCACACCAGTTGTAGTCCACAAATTTATAATTTTTATGTAACCTAGTCTAATTCTAATAGATCTGAAAAATTTTTTTTGCTGGCTTAAAACTGTTTACACTATAATATCATTCTAAGCTTGCACACTAACATTTGTTAGTACACCTTTGATCGAAAACAATCGCAAACCTTCTATGGGTATGACGTTTGAGTTCTCACTGGATAGTGTCGTGGTCAAGTACATTGATTGATTGAAGGCTAAATCTACATCAATGACTTAGGGTGCTAAAGAAAAAATTCTACCTCTAGTGTGGAAAAAAAAATATGTTGTTGAAATCAAACTATTTAAAACATACATCACATATTTAACCAATAGACAGTGCGACACCAAGGAAAGCTAAAGATTTCTGTTATATGTTCAAAATATAGAACACACCTCTCTTACTGAAACCAGTATAAAGCAACCCATAAAATATATAAATGATGTTATAAATGACATAAAATAAAATGTTCTTAATGATATGGATGAGAAAAATAATATTGTGCTGATCATTTTTATATATTGATCAAGGCAATATATGATTAAAAAGTTAATTATAATTTAATAAAGTTACTTTATGGTTTGTACTATTATCATCATAAACTTATTATGAAAGATGTGATGTCTGCACCACATTAATAAATGTCACCATCTCATTATTACATTTAGCCTCTAATTAATTTTTATTAGAAGCATTACTCATTAGGCCATGGTTTCTTAACCTTTTTGAGTCATGACCCAGATTGGGGCAATAGTTTTGGTTTAGCGACCCAAATAGAATGCCCAACAGCAAGTACAGCTAGTAGAAAATGACTGACTCCCCTTACAATGACTTGAACGTTTAGAAACTGGAAGGCCTAAGTCCCATTTAGTCACATGAACAAAATGGATAGCAGCCTTAATTTTTTTTATTTATAGTTCTTATCTCATCGTTACCCTGAACCCTAACTCCAATTATGTGTGAAATCCATTATGCCCCTACCCTATGATAATCTAGAGGTGGAATAATAGTTTTTGATCGATTTCGATAATTTTGACACAACCTTCGTCAGTTCTTTCCGTAATGAAGAAAATACATATGGTACGAAATTACGTGGTAAAAATGGAACTTAGGCCTTCCAGTTTTTAGGTACTTCTAACAATGACAACGTTATTGGCAACTTTTAAGAAATGTGGGAAATGCAACATAGCAAGTCCATGAGTCATACAAACAAAAACAAATTTATTAGCAAATACAGAAGTGCTATCTGACTGTTGCCTGATATAGGCTATAGATAAATAAAATATGTGGAGTTGTTTCACAAGTTTAAGCAAGTTCTGAAATAACAAGAAACTGTTACGTTTAACTCATAGTGGCTCGAGAGATTTTTAAAATTATTTTTGTATTTCTTTGGTGAGTTGTAGAATAACATGAAAAGCATTGTGATCTTGATAATAATCTCCAAATGGGTCAAATGGCTCCGCTGATTGCTAGTTGCTGTCAGCGGAGTCCGGGCGGATTAAAATTTATGAGATACTGCTGAATCAGAGCATATGGATGAAATCTCATTTGTGTGAACCTTCTACATAGAGTTAATGTTAATTAGCCTCCAACTGTCTAAATAACTCGTTTGACACCGGTCTTAGTCAAATGCCCCCAAAGTTCATCGCTCAATGCGGAATAATTAAAACAACATATCAACAATCAAGGAATTACACGACCTCAATTTTCCTTCGTATCATCAGAATTTAATTCTTTATAATTTTAAAATTGATAACCACAATATTTATACCTTTGAAATTCTATTTAATATTTGATTATGGAAATCATCCATAATGGCAATTGTTTTATTCTCAATAACTAGAACTAGTTAATTGTAAACAAGCATGCACAGCATACTGCTCTCATACTGTATGATATCACCGACAATATATGGTACAGCGGACAACAGCTGAGACAAAGTTTAATAACTTTAGTCTAATTGTTATTTATCAAAATCATCTAACTATAATCATTCTGGAGTTTTAGTAAAAGTTCTTCACATCATTGATCAGTCAAACATTAATATTTTAAATTATTTACCAAAAATAAAGTATAGTCTTTCTTATCATTACCTTACTGAAATTGATGAAAGATAAGAATGTAGTCTAAAAGACAACAACTTATCTTGAGTAGCTATTTATAGTTACAATATATTGAATCTATTAATATGTATACTGTATAGGCTATAATATAACAATTCTACTTTGTAAAATAATGTTCTTGTTAATCCATGCATTCAGGGATATCCTACCTTTGCTTTGTGTTTTGTTTGTGATCGGATAATCTAATCAATTAAACATTGCACAGGGCTTGCGACCTCTCCGAATGTGCAAATTAATGGTAATATTATTCATTAAATAACCATACTAATTAGCATACAAATTGCTATAAAATAGGACCAGTCTTCTTTTTTGTGGTCTTACCTGATGGTAACGGTTCTGTGCTGTTATTCCCTTGGGTACTCTTTACTCAGGCATTTGATGTTCCTGCAAGGTTACCGGAGGTGGAGAACGGCACTGAGCTGTTCTCTTGAAGCATGTACCATCCGTCCTTGTCTCGTGCGGGTCACAGACTTTTTATTCTCCAGCAGGACATTTTTAGTATATTTGGTTTTGGTTTGTTTTATCCGTTTGTAAGCAGCCGCTTGCAGTCCAGTCTTCCGACTTCAATTAGTTATTAGGCCGTCCTGTGTTTTATTCAATAAACGTGGACTTTTTAGTTTTTTTAAGCAGTTTGAACATTTACCACTGTTTTCACAACACTTGCTGCTAGTGCCGTTCCAGCTCCGTTTCGTGCATCCCGTGCAGCCAGCTTTGCCTAAGGATTATCTTGGAAATATTATCATGAACTGGGATGAGTGTCTTCTGTTCGGCACTGATGGATCTTGTTATCCAACCATCACAATACAAGGACATGCAGTCCGTTCTCGGTGTATACCTGTCGACATTTGGGTGGAGCAAGATCAGAGCGGGCAGAGGACAGATTAATTACCTGAACTTTCGGACATTTATGTAAAGGGAAACGATAGCAAGCATTTAACAAATAAAAGGATGTCTTAGGGGGGAAGAGCACTTTTTGTTGCAAATAATGGTAAGAGTAAAAACTAAGAATTACAGTATTACATTTTATTATTATAAATAAAATAAAATAAATAATATAATTATTTTCCACTTCATTATCTTCTTTTCTTTATATTGGCATCCCCAACATTTGAGCCCTGTTCCAGCACTTATAGAACGAGTTCAAGCAATTTAAAAACAGTGGATTTCTTTTTCTTCATTATATATGCTGCTTGTAGAGGTACTCTAAATGAATAAAGTACTGGCCTTACAAAATACCTAAATATAAAATAAAATTTCCTAATGAAAGGAAACAAATAATATAGATAGCCCTAGTGTATTCTATAAGACAGAGGGGTGAGATAAACTTTATTAGGGCCTTAGTGTATGTATTATGAAAAATGACTGGGTTTGAATGCTAGGCCCTATTTCTTTGTAGAGAAATGAGTGATTCGGTTGGTCTAACTTGATCCAAGAGCTTTAACAGGTTCTTTCAGCATCGAATATAAGGGACTCTGATCATTTAGGTGGTTCCAACCTATCTTACAAAGATGAGCAAGTAGGTTTATCTTTCTGATATTAAAATTTATTAAAAAAAAGTTAATAATTGTGATAGAGATGGAAAATATAAACTAAGTAGATAATAGAAGCTGAAATAAAAATGAAATAATGCAATATTTTTATAGCAACAAATATAAAGCTCAGCACTAGACTGAATGGTTGGACAAGAGCAGCGGGCCTCAAGTCCAGCCTGAGTTCTGTACTTTTCTTCAACATCCCTAGGGGGGAATGTTTACCAGGTGTTGGTCATTGTGAGCTTCATGGAATAAGGTTCTTAGGAGTCACTGCATGTTACCCAATGTCAGTCGGAAAAATAACAAACGCATATTTAAAAAAAAATTGGATTGCAAAATATTTGTAAAAATAAACCAAGGAAATATGAAGAATATGCTATAGTTGAATTTTCATTATGTTAAGAATTATAATTAATATATAAAAGATTGGTTGAGGATGAACATTCACTATAACAATGAGATATATTATTATGAAAATTATTAAAATCTCTTTATTTGAATATGGTGTGAAATATATCTCAAAAAAGTAAAAACAGTATAACTCTGATGTTGAAGGGTTAAAACTTATTTATGTTGTAAATATTTGAAAATTGACGGATGAACTGTTAGGCCTATACCATATTATACTAAAATAAGTTATAAATATTTGCAATAATAATCATACAAATGTTTTGCTGCAGTATTATTAATATTGAAATTATGAAAAGATTATGATATTGATATTGCAATGGTGGACATGTGTGTGTATGTGCGTGTAATGAATAGACAAGTTTTGAAATGTGAAAAATGAACATTTGAGTTTATTTTTCTATTGACAAAACTCCAAACTAGTTTCTATATTCGCTTTCAAAGATATATAGTCACTTACCAACGTAAAAATATGACAAAAAATATAAAAAATAATTGACAAGGCTAAACAAAATAAATATAGATAGATACTTCTCAAACTAAAAAATGAGAATTACAAAGAAATATGAATTATGATCCTGCGGACAATACACAATACTGTCGTTCCCCAGGTATAGGGAAACAAAAAATATATAATTTGTTCAAAGCATTCTTCATTAATGATTGGGCCACTAGCCTATTAAAAAATTATAAATGGGGACGTTTGGATTGGAGTAGGCTAAGTGATAGGCTGACCTGGGATACATCTAATATAAATCTTTCATACTTTTTGAGGGAACAAGTCAATAAAACTAACTAAATGTCGGAGATAAAGGGTTATAAAAGGGAGCGAGTGGCACAAGTCAAAAGAAAAAAATGTTTTTCACATTATATAAACACACAAAAAAATGATTCTGTTTAAGGTTAAGATTAGGGTTAGGACTGATCTCTAGAATTGGATTTCTGGTATTTTAACCTTCGAGCGGCCACGTTCAAAATTTTAACATGAGCGGTCGCGTGTTGGAATTTTTACGACTCATAGAATCCTATGTATAAAAGTTTCCATATGTAATAATGAAATGATTACACATATTTATGTTCTATTTATTGTCAGTAATATTATTATATAAAGAAAAAAAAATTGTAACCGGGGGTTTTTTTTTTTTGTGATTATATTTCTAATGGCTGCATTCAGCTTGTATATGCTGTAGGCTATGTTCAAATAATACATTGTTATATATTTCAAAATCTATAACAGATAGAAAAAAAACTTAAATATTATTTTTTGTTCTATTTATTGACAAGAATTTTATCATATAAAGAAAAAAAAATTCTAACAAGCAGATTTTTTTCTATTGTCATATTTATAAAAGTCTGGCATTAATTTCGCTTGTATTTACAATATGTCCAGATAATACATTGTTATATATTTAAAAATCTATAACAGATAGAAAAAAAACTTAAATAGTATTTTTGTTCTATTTATTGTCAAGAATTTTATTATATAATGAAAAAAAATTCAACAAACAGATTTTTTTATGAGTTACGCCAATTTGTTTCTAAATGTCAGCTATAAAAAAAAAAGCCAGTTTATCTTACATTATTCATTACCGTTTCTCTGTCGTTTGAGATAGAATTTTTTGGTTTTGATTTTTGAAATCTGCATTAAATTTTGATTTTAAAAATATATGTTTATTCCTAAATGTTTTGTAATATTTGTATTATGCTACCTGAAAGTCAATATTATTACATCAGCGGTCGCGTGTTGTAAAATTTATGTCTGGGCGTCTTTTTACATATAATTCTAAAAAATAAATATAAAATGGGCTATGTGGATGGTAAAAACCTACCAATATTGTAGTGTGGAGTTAGTTTTAGGAATAGAAGGCAGAGATAAACCTACAAGACNATNCACATANACACATTTTATAAAAAATTGAATTTGTTGTAAAATTTACGACAGCATGGTCGCTCGAAGGTTAAAAAAAATGAAAATTTGAATTATGTTAAGAAGATAAAAAAACGAAATACAAAAAAATGAAACTTAAGCGATAATGCAACCTGCGCAGGCATCTGTAGAGTAGAGTAGACTTGTTAGTAGAACTTGAATTAAACACAATGTTCATGATACTTGGTGGGAACAAAAACAATGTTCAATAAGTACGGAGTGGACATGACGGGTTAATGTAGAGGAGAGGATAACGGAGTGGATGTTTGATGCCCTTGCTGATACACACTGCGTGGAAGTTTGGCATATTTTTACTGGGAGCTTCGGGCTTCTGCCGGTGAGGCTGCGGCCTTGGTAAGCTGACCATTGGAGAAGTGTGTGTTTGGCTGGTACACCTCTTACCATGGTTTTCCATCAAAAGAGACAGTCCAAACATTTTCATCTTTGGGAGGCTCGCTCTTGGTGACGGGGATGTATTTTGGTCTTTTTAACTTTACCTTCAGCATTCTCGGACAGGTTCGAGGCTACTTGGAATAATTAAAGATGAATCTTTGAATATACTTTTCTGGAACGGAATAGTAAAAAAAATTTTTAATCGAAAATTGAATTATTGAATAATCGAATTTATGATTTCGAGTGTAAGACTTTATACTTTTTGAAATTTATGAAAATACATACTGTCCGTGTTGAGATTTTCATTTGTTGAAATGCTGGTCATGTGCTCTCCCATCCAGTGTGGTTGGATTTAAAGCCTTTCTCGCCTCATAATTCTAATTTATACATCCTGTGGGTCCGTGGGGTTTCATTGAAGTCGTCGCTTCCGTTTTATGTCATTTAGACTCGGACAGTCCATCAGAGAAGATAATAGTAGATAACGGAGATTAAGTTGGCTAGAAACACAATTTACAGCAAAACACGGAAAAATTTACATAATTCAAATATATACCAGAAATACCTCTAGAGATCGAGAAAATTATTAACTACCAAAAATATTAAGAGACCAATCCTAGTAAACCTTAAAAAACAATTTTTTTAATTTTTCAAAAATTTCCAAACTTTTTAAAAGTATGGGAATAGGGATAGCATGAGTCACCGGTTGAAATGCGGATCTAGTTTTCTGCCTTCATATTCTGAAACGATCGGCTTATGACCTATTATAAGGCCGATAAATATTCTCAGGGTGAGGAAATTTGTGCCTTTATCCAAACCCACCTAATGTAAGTAAAATTAAAGTTTCCTTAAAACATTAACGGGTTTTAGCTTGTTATCGACGGCTATAACTTTAAATGGGAAAAATTATGTAATAGAAGGACTTATATAAAACTGATTGTATTAGAAATTGACAACTAATGGTCTTACCTGAAGGCCAAAAGGTAACGGTTCTGTGCCATTATTCCCTTGGGTACTCTTCACTCAGGCATTTGATGTTCCTGCAAGGTTACTGGAGGTGGAGATGGCATGGAGCCGTTCTCTTCTAGCATGTACCACCCGTCCCTGTCTCGTGCGGGTCACAGACTTTTTATTCTCCAGCGGGATGATTTTAGTATTATTAGTCCGACTTCAATTAGTTATTAGGCCATCCTGTGTTTTATTCAGTTATGTGGACTTTTTAGTTTTGTAAACAGTTTGAACATTTACCACTGTTTTCACAACACTTGCTGCTAGTGGCGTTCCAGCTCCGTTTCGTGCATACCGTGCAGCCAGTATGCACGGTATCACAAACTGGGCTGGGTGTCTTCTGTTCGGCACTGATGGGTCGTGTTATTCATCCAGCACAATACAAGGTCATGCAGTCCACACCCAGTATACCTGTCCACATTTGGATAAAGTAAGAACAGAGCGGCCAGAGGACAGATTGATTACCTGAACTTTCAGACATTTATGTAAAGGGGATTGATAATGAGCATTTAACAACCAAAAGGATGTTTTAAAGGGGAAGAACACTTTTTGTTCCAAATAATGGTAAGAAAAACTCTTACCATTATACAGTATACACACACATTATATATATA
>PXIH01S0007731.1:8230-19754 GCA_003024985.2 Euperipatoides rowelli | reverse complement strand
AGAAAGCATTAAAACATGGTTGATCAAGCTTTCTAACATAAAATAGTGTTTCATATTAATATAATAAGCAGGATTTCTTTCTTTCATTAAAACATTAATGAAAAAAAAAACTGGTTTAAACCAAAAAAAAAGTGGTTTAAAAAAAAAAAAAAGGTTTTTTTTTGCCAACCCTGCCTCTAACATAAATTAATTTTCTTCTGGAAATAGACCACAGATAAGTACCGGTACTGTAAAACCAACACAACTTTTTAAACAAAAATCCAATTTAAAGGCTAATCTGTATTTTTTTCTATTACCTAACTATAAATTGTTTTAAGAAAAGTTTTACTATTTTCACTACACAATGTCTTCATGATGTCAGATGATGTGCTCATGCATTATTTGTTTATTTACTTCGTAAAATGTTAAGTCGATGAGACTTGTAACATATAAATAAAATCAATATGAGTATAAATACAAACACAGTAGGCTATAATCCATTTGACCCTTAAACGAAAAAAATAATCCCAATTATTATGAATTAAGAACAGATTGGATCTTTAAATAAAGTGAATACCGGTACTAATTTATGTTTGAAGGAATATTAAAGTTTTAATCTAACAACCCGTATAATGGATACAAAACACAAAGACCTTTTTGTTGTCTAAATATTAAAATAGTATCAATTGTTAATAGTTTAATTGGTGGAATAGTCTTCCTCCATCAGTAGTAAATGCTCAATCAATACTGTATTGCTTTTTAAGAAACTTGTAAAAATTCAATTAGACTCAATGAATTCTCAGTTTTAATATAAAAAGTTATTGAAATACATTATTCATATCTAATTTAAGCTTTGTGTACACACGTCGTTTTGTAACTTAAGACGTGGCTGTTTTTTCCCCCTTTATGTTACTAATGATTACGTTTTTAATTGTATAACTTGATATTACAATTAAGGTTAATGATATACCGGTAGCTGTCAACATGATATTGATGTAAGATAATGTACTTGTTTTAAAAGCACATCTGTGCTTAAAATACTTATTTTATTATTACCAGTAGCCTACATACTTTCTGGGCAAATTTACAATAATATATTCCACCTTTTTTTAAAATATAAAGGAGAATTTCAAGATTAAGGGCAAACCTTTTAGAAACAAAAAAACTATTATCTATTACTGTATTTGCAAACATCTATTTTACAAAATGCTGATTTAGGAAGTATTTTTTTTTTTAAAAATTACTTTTGTAGTTTAGTTAACTCACTACTTTTTAAAAGTAGTTTTCCAAACTCTGTGTAGGCTATAGCTAGAGGTTATAAAAATCAATTCATTATGATAAATTTTTCTTTGAGTCGGTGTTAAGGTACGGTATTAATTAAAGCATTTATTTATAATCTTTATCATGTAGTTAAAATATCTTTGTCATACTTCTGAAAATTTATTTTTGTATAAATAGTTGACTATAATATTCCAGACCAATGTACTAATTAAAGAAATGGTCCAAATTTAATTTATTTGTACTTCTGTTCTTTAAAAATTTGACGATTTTGCATAGTTTATATAAAATATTGTGTTTTTCTGACATTGTACAAGCCGTTGGCTTTAAACAATTTTAATAAAATAAAATAAAAAAAAAAAAAAAATTCAGTTTGAAGCTATGAGATATTAAAGTTATTTGGATTTAAATTGAATAAGACGGAATATAACCCATAACCATAAGCAGGTAAGACTATCTTGTTTATTTTCTAACCATAATTCCTAAGCAAAAAAGTCGCATCTCATTATTCTATTCAAAATAAATGTTTTTCCTTAAGAAATTGCTATAAAAAGTTAAAGTACCGTAATATAAAAAAATAAAAAAAAAAAAACCAGAGGTATTAATTTAAAAATGGGTGCGGAATATAATTTTACTAATTTGCTCATAGCCGAAAATTTATATTTCTTGAGATACGACTAGTTTTAGCTTAGGATGCAGCAGTATTACAGTGCCTATATTATAGGCACTGTACACAGACTTATTTTTAAGTCAGTGGCACTGTAGCAGTAAGTTATAATTTCATCATAGCATAGTTTGGTGGAATCCTAAATTAACTGTTTGCTCCAGTTCCCTGTCTCTATTTTAAGAAAAGCCAAAATAAATATCTATATGTTAACAAAGAATTTATGTATATACCTCTATTGTAATAGGCCTTAGACCTCAACAAAAACTGTAAATAAAATAAAAATCCACCACAGTGGCTTTTTGCTTTTGGTGGGTATAAGATCTGCATACTATAGTACAAACGAATCTAATTGGTTGAAAAAAAAAATCTACTCTTCTAATCCTCCTACATGTCTCAACATGATATTAATAAATTTTTCTCATTTCCACCTTATTTCATCTAAAACTACTTGTTTTAATTTAGCCTTTATAGATATAGATGCTAAAAACTAACATTTGATTGTGCATTAAAATTATATTTAAAGAATAAGAAGTTTTGTGATATCGTTGTTCGCGATAATAAATCGAGATCAAAATGGCTACTAGCCTGATGGAATGTAAAACTTAACATTTTTGCACACAGGTCGTAAAAAAAACCTACTATATAGCCATTATAAAAATTACATCCATCGAGAATATACGTTAAAGGATATCCCGGAATCTTTTGGTACAACATTGGAATGTATGTCTGGATTAGTACATCGTGAATATTACACTAATGAAAAAATCATTGGATTTAAAAAGTTGCGGACTTCCGACTGGCCTAGGTCATATTTTTTTTATAGGATCGGCTAAAATGGCTGTTTGTAAAGAAATAACAGCCATTAATGTTTGTATACAACAATATATTCAATCTTCATTGCTTTCATTGGATTATGTATTACGATGATTTCGTTGGAAACCCATAAATTAATAATTGAAGCTAGTAACATAGCAGAATTATGAAGAGCGAGAAGGAAGCGCTCACAATTTTACTGGTGGTGCTAATAATGTGTGTAACCGTTATAAAAATAAATGTAGCTAGCGCCATCAATGCAACATTTGAGGATAGTATAAACACAGAAAAATTCAACCACTTAGTTGTAGATAAAAGGACAGGGCGGATTTACATTGGTGCTGTAAATAGACTTTATCAGCTCACTGAAAATTTAAAATTGGAAGTTTCTGAAAAAATGGGACCAAAGGATGATAGTCCAGAATGCCCCGTTAGTAAAAACTGTCCGACAGTGACCAAAAAACCCACCGACTATGTAAATAAAGCGTTACTCATTGATTATGTCAACAATAGTTTGATAACTTGTGGCAGCTTATTCCAAGGTGTATGCCAGTTAAGGTCACTGGATAATATTTCTATTGCAGAGGAACCTGTAAAAGAAGCTGTAGTCGCCAATAATGCTACAGCATCTACAGTCACATTCATTGCTCCAGGCCCTCCAAACTCAGCAACTACATCTGTAATATATGTAGGTGCAACATTCACTGGAAATGGGCCTTACAGACAAGAAGTCCCTGCCATGAGTAGTCGTAGTTTGGATTCAAATAGTTTATTCCAACTTGCTTCAACAACTGTCACTACTGGAACAAGAATGTTTGTAAATAGTCTTGCTAGGGAGTCATATCCTATTACTTATGTTTATGGATTTAGCTCTGAAGGTTTTAGTTATTTTGTAAGTGTTCAGAAACAAGCTGTAGAGGAATCTGCCCCTTATATTTCTAAACTGATACGGTTGTGTCATAATGACCAACACTATTATTCACACACAGAGGTTCCATTGGACTGTTCGGATAACAATTCAAGCTATAATCTTGTTCAGGCTGCCTATCTTGGTAAACCAGGATCAGAGTTAGCTGCAAATCTTGGAATTAGTGTTACTGATGATGTCCTGTTTGGTGTTTTTTCGAAAAGTCATTGGGAAAATAATCTAAAACCAAGTACACAGTCAGCCTTGTGTATTTATTCTTTAGAATTGATTCGTAATTTGTTTACGGAAAATATTAAAGATTGCTACTTGGGTAAAGTTGATCGTGGGCTGGATTTTATTAATCCCAGTGTTAAATGTCAAAATACATTGATTCCGATCAATCATAATTTTTGTGGGACTGATGTCAATACACCGTTAGGTGGGAAAAAACCAATCAAAGCTAGTGCAGTAATTGTATATCCATATGAAACTTTGACTAGTGTTGCTTCTGTTCCCACCCACGATTATACTGTGGTATTCATGGGTACATCTAATGGTGATTTGAAAAAAGTTGTTATAGAATCGGCTACTCATGCTATTGAATATGGCAATCTAACTATCAATAAGGAAAGCCCTGTTGATTCTGATCTCTTCTTTGATCGCAACCAAACTTTTCTCTATGTTATGACCGAAAGAAAAGTCAGCAAAGTCCAAGTTCAACAATGTAAAAAATATAATACCTGTACAGAGTGTTTGGGATCCAAAGATCCTTATTGTGGATGGTGTTCTTTAGAGAACAAATGTAAACTTCATAGTGAATGTTCCGCAGTTGTACATGCTGATCCCTTATACTGGCTTTCATATAGAAGTGGTAAATGTACTGTTATCTCCAATGTAGAACCTAAACAAATTCAAAGAACTACAGCGAGAAAGTTAAGCTTAACTATAGAGAATTTGCCATCACTATTGGGACAGTTTCTATGTGTGTTTACTGTATTTGGAAAAACTATGATCACCAATGCCACAAGGTCTTCAACTGGAGTGTCTTGTCCTACTCCAAGAACTGATGAATTACCTGCCATTCTACCTGGAGAACATCATTTTGTGGCTCGATTATCTGTGCGCATTAAGGTGGAACCTGAATTTGTGGAAACAAATTTTACTTTTTACGATTGCAATTCTTATACGTCGTGTACAAGTTGTGTTTCAAGCCCATTCCCTTGTGATTGGTGTGTAGAAGGCCACAGATGTACACACAATACTGGAGAATACTGCAGAAAAGACTATCTTATTACTGGAATTAGTAGTACTGGTTCTAGCATTAGATCTGGGCCTTCATTTTGTCCCAGGATTAACTCGACTTCAAAAGAGATACTTGTTCCCTCAGGAATGTTCCACAATGTCACAGTTCAAGCTATCAATATTCAGCCATTTCAAACACGATTTCAATGCCAATTTAATATGGAGGGCAGGATTAAACATGCCAATGCACAGTTAAGCGGAGAGACAATCACATGTGAGTCATATCAATTTCTTTATGCTAGCTTTTCACCTAATTCAACTGCTACNTTTGCCGTTCTTTGGAGTGGTAATAAACCTTTAGACAATCCAGATTTTATACACTTGACAATATACAAATGTACAGCCATGGCATCGAATTGTGGATTATGTTTAGAATTAGATCCCAAGTTCAATTGCGGATGGTGCGAGTCCATGTGTTATGTAAAATCCCAGTGTACTCCTCGAACTTGGTTAAACCGTTCTGCAACTTGTCCTGATCCACAAATTACTCAATTTTATCCCATGACTGGGCCTTGGGAAGGTGGTACAGAACTGACTATCGAAGGCATTAATTTAGGTAAGAATTTTGCTGATATTAAAAATGGGGTGAAGGTGGCCGGTATACCTTGTGAACCTATTGAGGAACTTTATGAGCGAACCTCCAAGATTGTTTGCCGAACTGACACTATCGGAAATAATGATCCATTGAGTGGAAGAGTAGTGGTAAAAGTGAATGATTATGAGGGGAAATCGGCGTTCAAATATACTTATATGGATCCTAAAATTAGAGATATTTCACCTACAAAAGGCCCGAAATCTGGTGGCACCAAAGTTATGATCAGTGGAGAATATATGAATGCTGGAAGCAACATCACAGCAAGCATAGGAGGACACCCTTGTCGCATTTTTAGCAAGTTCACAACTGAAGTTGTTTGCATTACATCATGGAGTTTTTCGTCTCAAAATGGTAGTGTTGTCATGCAGTTTGATAGGGGTCGTCGATTTTTTACCAGCAAGCTGTTTTACTATAGTGAGGATCCCACTATCATACGTGCTTTTTCCAGCGCCTCTACTAACAGGGATGGGCCAAAAGGAATACCAAGTGGGGGGATCTTGATTTTTGTTGAGGGAACTAACTTTGATTCCATCCAAGAACCAAAGATGGCCGTTACTAGACATGGCAAAAGTTATGAAAGCCCATGTGAAGTACTTTCACCTACTGAAATGCGGTGTCGGGCACCAATTCTTGCTGGTGCCATAATTTCACCATTAGAATACCCAGTGGATTTGGATTATGGATTTATTATGGATAATGTAACTTTACTCAGGAACTTAACTAGTACTAAGTTCAAACCATATGTACTTTACCCAGATCCTATTTACAAACCATTTTCAGAAAAAGACCAAATAAAATATTCCAAAAGTGATCATTTGAATATAAATGGAGAATATCTTGATGGTAGCTGTAAGGAATCTGATGTTGTTGTTCAAATTGGAACAGGCATATGCAATATATCCTCATTGACATCCAAGCTCTTAACTTGCCGACTACCAGCTAACCAGCCAGCTGCATTAGATGAAAAGAACATTCCACTGGTAGTTGTAATGGTTGGCAGCAATCTCAATTACACTATCGGTTACCTAAGCTATGCAACACCCACAATTTTTGAAGGAGGTCTACCCAGGCCAATTATCATTGGCATCACTGTAGGAGGAGGTATTTTATTAATTATTGTGGTCATTATTTTGATTGCTTATCGTCGCAAATCCACCGAGAGTAGTCGTCTGCTTAAGAATATGCAAGAGCAGATGGATGTCTTGGAATTACGTGTGGCCAGTGAGTGCAAAGAAGCATTTGCCGAACTTCAAACCGAGATGACTGACTTCACCAATGATCTCTCAGCTAGCGGAATCCCTTTCTTAGATTACCGATCATACTCTATGAAAGTACTTTTTCCCAATGTAGAAGATCATCCAGTACTGCGAGAGACACTAGACGTGGATCCCATTAAGAAAACTCATATTGAAAAGGGTCTGCGTTTGTTTGGCCATCTGATCATGAACAAAACCTTTTTATTGCTCTTCATTCGGACACTAGAATCGAACAGATATTTTTCCATGAGAGATCGTGTAAATGTGGCATCGCTTATAATGGTCACATTACAAGGAAAAATGGAATATTGTACGGACATTTTAAAAACATTGTTAGCAGAATTAATAGAAAGATGTTTGGAAGGTAGAAGTCATCCAAAATTATTACTTAGAAGGACCGAGTCTGTAGCAGAAAAAATGCTTAGTGCCTGGTTTACATTTTTATTATATAAATTTTTAAAAGAATGTGCTGGAGAACCACTATTTTTACTCTATCGTGCTATTAAACAACAAGTAGACAAGGGTCCTGTAGATGCCATTACCAGTGAAGCTCGTTATTCCCTCAGTGAGGAGAAACTTATTAGACAGCAGATAGAGTATAAAAGTATGACTGTCTACGTATCCGGTCTGGAACCTCAAACTGAAAATATTGAAATCCCAGTTAAAGTTATATGTTGTGATATAATATCGCAAGTTAAGGACAAAGCTTTAGATGCCATATATAAAAATACTCCTTATTCACAGCGTCCTAGTAAAGATGACTTAGACCTAGAATGGCGGACAGGTAACACTGGCCGTCTGATATTGCAAGATGAAGATATGACTACCAAACCTGAGGGAGAATATAAAAGAGTCAACACTTTAGCTCACTATAAAGTTCCAGACCTTGCATCATTGACGTTAGTACCAAGGCAGTCGTCTATATACAATATGTCTCTCATATCTGATAAGTCAGAAAAATCTCATAAATTTACACCCCGGGGTAACCAGCCCATGGCTGTCTGGGCAATTCAGGAAAACTTTTCTTTTAAGACATCATCTAGCCCACCACTTAGTCGAGCGACATCACCTAATAATCATGAATTAGATACTGGATTTAAGCTCTGGCACTTAGTAAAACAGCATGACGCTGATACATCTAAAGAAGGAGAAAGGAGCAATAAGATGGTCTCTGAGATATATCTGACGAGGCTTCTTGCTACTAAGGGTACATTACAAAAATTTGTTGATGACCTGTTTGAGACTATCTTCAGTACTGCCCATAGAGGGAGTGCCTTACCTCTAGCTATTAAGTATATGTTTGACTTTCTGGATGATCAAGCCTTGCAGCATGTGATCTCGGACCCAGAAGTTGTCCACACATGGAAGAGTAACAGTCTTCCGCTGCGTTTCTGGGTTAATTTGATCAAGAATCCCAATTTTGTGTTTGATATCAATAAATCGAACATAGTAGATTCCTGTTTATCTGTTGTTGCTCAAACCTTCATGGACAGTTGCTCAACGTCAGACCATCGATTGGGCAAAGATTCGCCTTCCAGTAAACTGCTTTACGCCAAGGACATACCTGTCTATAAGGAATGGGTTGAGAGATATTATCAGGATATTAAATTAATGCCCGCTATTAGTGACCAAGATATGAATGCCATGCTGGCTGAGGAATCGCGGCTTCACCTAAACGAATTCAATGTCAACAGTGCAGTATTCGAGTTGTATAAATATGCTATAAAACACAATGATCAGTTAATTCAATCTCTAGAAGAGGACGAGTTCTCCAAGAAGAACCGTCTGGCCTACAAGTTGGAACAAATTCACCATATCATGTCCGGAGAATCGGAAGCATAATAATAATAGAGAGCAAAGGAGAACTTTATTAATTGCCCTTGCTAATTGTTTGTACCTGATGAGTTTTCCCCACCAGCCAGCAAAATATCTGCCAAGTGTCTGCATAGATGTTAACAGACGTCTTTTTTTTGTGAGGGACTATTGTCATCAGGCCAAAGCCCCCACCCCTGTTTACTGGATACAGAAAAATGGCGTCTTGACACCTTCCTACTAAGGATACTCTTATTACGAGCATTCTGTTAACTCTTAATGTCGATGAAACTATTCCAAAATTCTAATTTTTGGGATTCGAGGGGATAATGGAAGCCGGCATTTTTATATTTCCAAATCCTTATCCCTGCCTCGATATCTATGCAAACACCAATTGTAAGCATAATGTACAAAGAGGGCTCGTTTTTACTCTCTTCCTAGTGTTTGATTTTTATGTTTCTGATCATATGATTGTGTGGTTTATTTATATTTTATTTTTATTTAGAAGCAATAATATTTTTTTTTTCCCACAGGATTGTTTCAATCCTTACGAATTGTAACCCAGAAATAACAAAAAAAAAATGGTGGAGATAAATTAAGGAAAAATATATATATAATGAATTATTGTTATTATCATTAAGACTGTACTGTATTCTTCACTCCATTTCCCAATTTATATTTTAATTGAACCAATATTTTGTACAGTATTTACTGACTTCCATTAGTTTGATTATTTTATTTTCTATGTTTTGTAAATGTTTTATATATATATATATAAAAGCAAGTGGGCTGCCTTAATTCTAATACATTTTTTTTTTTTTTAGAAATTATGTTAATTAGAATCAATTTTTTTATTTTATATCATTCAACACCATCTTATGACACTTGCTTCAGAACTCCCATGAATTTCTAAAGACATTTGATTTTAATGAGCTAAAAATAAAGTTGTACAGAAATGCAAATCCACAGTGAATATACACATGATCTTGTAAATTTTAACTCGTATTCCTAATATTTTAAAAAAAAAATGTTTCGAGTCCTGCATCATAATTTTTATTATATTTGCCTTCATATTTTTTTATTTTCCATGTGGATATTATTGAACATTTTTAATTGTCGCTAATTAATCTTTTTAAACCATGAATGCTTTGTAAATCTTTTTTTTTATTTTATTTTTTAAATAATAAATATAAATCATGATATTTAAAAAGCATTGAGATTATAATAAATACCTGAGCATACTTTTTTTTAAATAATTTTTGAAACGTGTATAATTTTATGTTTAAAAATTTAACAGGGTTAAAAGTCATGGATTTTTTTATTAGTTTTCAGTTAGGCTTTTTTTAATATCGAGGAAAATTATTTTTTTTTAAAAAAAAAAAAAAACAAAAAAAAAATTGATTATAGAGTATGTAAAAATGGAAAGAGATTTTAAATTACTTGTGTGAGCATTGTAATCGTTCACCATTGTATTTGAGTGGTTCACCTGCGACGGCTAATGTCGGGTGATATCAAAGAGGCTCTGGGTAGGGGAACAGTGATTCACTACAAAAAATATTAGCCTATTTTAAAACCCAAAGTGCATTGTATAAGTGGAATTGATGAAGCAAATGTTGACTTTATTTATTTTTGAACCAATTTGCTAACCACTTGATATTTTTGTGAATTTGGTGGATGTACAGTAGGATCGTAACTTGATTGGCCTACAAAAAAAAAAAACGCTGTCAAATGGAACCAAGGTGAATCAAGTCTAAGAAAAGCAGCCTTAAAAACGATTGCATCGCAATGCTTTCGCCAGTTTTTTAATAAGCTCTAATTAAAAAAAAATTAAATCCAGTTTATTAACAATATTGTTAGTATTGTTTAATCATGTAAATTATCCTTTTTTATTTGGTCGATTTAATTTTGCCAAGTATTTGTAAAAATGTTTCCATTTTTTTTTTTTTTAATCGTTTCCAGAATTTTATTTCCCTAATGTTTCTGGGTTTGTTTCTCGATAAACAATACCCATTTTTTCTATTTGCTTAGTGTGGTTTTTAACAGCTACTCCAGCAGGCCCTAGTGTTGTTGCTCAATCATCGCCTCTTTATCAAGNGATTTTGTGTGTTAACATTCAACAGCTAAAACTTGAAATTGTAAAAAATGAAGTTTTAACTTTTATTCCCAATGTTAACCAAATAAAGTCTGGTTTCTCAAAAAAGAAAAAAAAAAAACATTTTTTTACAAATTTTTTAACAATATTTGATAACTTTTTGAGAAAAAAAAAACTTTTGTTCCTTACTATGTTATATAATGTACTTCTTTCTTTTACATATTATAGCTTTGTTATCGTATCCAGGTGGGTTTTTTTTCCTACTTTGTTTCTGTTTATCTATTTCCATAAAATATATAATATACTGTATACATATAACCTTATATATACCAATCTGTAAAATGAAATTTCAAAAAAAAAAATACAAATCGTGCAGACAAATGCAGAAATAAATTGTAAATTATACGATAAAAGGCGGTAAAAGAAATTTGATTTTTTTTTTTTAGGTCTTGTCATTTCTTTTGTTGTTCAGTGTCCCCAAATGATTGAAAATAGAGATTTGTAAAAAAACAACAAAAATTAATAAAAGAAAACTTTACACCCAATTAAATGTGTTTGTACTTTTTAAATTAATTTGTATTGGTAAAAATCGTATTTTAAATTGCACTAACTAAATATACTGTATGACTATGTACTGTATGACTTCTCTAAAACCAAGAAAAGAACATAAGGTATATTTTTACCTAGGTAAACAGAACCCGGGCAATTAAATGCATGTACAGTATGTACAATATGCAGTGCTCATAAGTAGTAATACCTAGAATCCGACGGAATTAGTGAGAATTTTTAACAACTGTGCTCGCTGATTGGTTAATGGTTGATT
>PXIH01S0007726.1:19989-33791 GCA_003024985.2 Euperipatoides rowelli | reverse complement strand
TTATTATAGTAGAGGAGCATAATGTATTCCGTGGGTTTTTTTTGTGAAGGGAAGGTCTGACTATGTGAGATCACTTACTTATATGGTATAAAGTAGTGTGGTTCTGAGTGTTTTCCTTAAAATTGTGGTGTATGGATTTTATGACATCATTAATCCAAGATGGCCGATATCAACTAGATGAATATGTAAAATTGAGTATAATTCCTCTCAGCTTGTTTGTATGCAAAAAAATGTATATAATCTTTTTTTTTTTAAGAATAAATTAAGGAACATAATTATTTATTAGCAATTTTTAAATATCTTTAACGGTTTAGGAGTTATAAGCCATTAAATTTCTCATCACTAGTTTTAAGGTATTTTACTTATCAACAGGTATGTTATAAAGAAAAAGAATGAATAAACAATGTCCTTATTTAGTTATTTACAACTAACTGATGAAAAATAAATTTCCAATTTCTATTTGTTACATTTAAACTGTATTATATACAATGATAGTAAATTATCCAAAAAACAAATCATCATCCAAGTCCTCTAATGAATCTTCACTCTTAGTTGCCTCATCATGGTTGTCACAGACATCTTCCTCTTCTTCACACACACAGAGTTCAGTGCACTTAAAATTTTGGGAAAGTCAAAATTTTCACCTTATTAAGTGATATTGTGTTAAAGATCACTTAATAAGCTGAAGAGGAGTATGTGGGGCACATAGTAGTACAACATAACAAAGCATATATGTTGCTTTTCTCTTGGAATTCTCATCCAAAGTGTGTTGGTGAAGGAAAGTATGGGTAAGCATGACACCATTCAGCAGTTTGATAGTGAACTCTATTAACCCCTTCCACTCCACTGACGGGAATACAAAGACATTTTTTAATTTCATTGATTGCATTCTTTTAAATCCCCTGATTTTAATTTTAGTTTTTTTTTTAAATCATTTGGTGTGACTAAAAACAAATATATTTTAGTCNCTTTGAACATAAATTTTACTAATTTGAAGCATTTTTGAGGCTAATAATGATTGTTAAATTGATGAATTGTAAAGAAAAAATATCTTCATATTACCTTCAGTGGAGTGGAAAGGGTTAATATATGATGTTAGAGAAGCTCTTGTAGCTGGCAAGTTTTCTACTTGAGTCTCCTTTCTTGTAAACATCCTCCACCTAAGCTCTCCAACATCAGTTATTTGTGTACCAGGGATATAAACTTGACATATGAACTTTTCTAGTAAAATTATGTCATCAAAAAAGTTATCTAATTTTCCAAGTTTACTAATTGCTTAAAGAACCTTATCTTCTGCTGTGTTGAAGACTTCCCAAAAAGAGGTTTTTTCTTTATTTGCCAATGATCCTGTGGTGTCACATCTGCACAATGCATGCAAACCCAGTAAGGATGATTTTTTTTTTTGATCACAGGAATTCAGTTACTTTTTTTTTTTTTTTTTTTTTAAAGGGAATTGCACCCTTCTCAATATGCTTTATTGATCACACATATGAGACAAATTACATGGCACCAATATATTCTTTAGGCCATATGTCTCCCATATGGCCCATCAGCACCAGAGAAAACACAAAAAAAAAAAAACATATATTTGAAAGTATACATTATTTGGACTACTATAATCATGCATTCCATAAATTAAATTTATCAATCAGATAATAAACCGGGAATTCAGTTACTTTGCTAAGATTAATCAGTCTTTAGTTTTGCCCCACTCCAGTTACAAACATAAAGTCCCACAGAAAGTATTTGGACCACCACAAAAAAAGGATGAAGGCATCACAATCCGGTGAGTGAATGTGCAGTTGTGTGGCACTATGATAACTTGCTTATAAGCAATGCCAAATAATTTTTGTGTCTGCTTCTTCATGATTGCTTTTAAGTTTATCAATTACATTATCCCTTGAAATCATGACCATTTCTCTCCATGATACAAACAAACATTGGTTTCTTTCAGATACATACAGTATTGATTTCTCTGACAAGTAGGCCTAAGCTGTTAAGTCATCTTTTGTTTTAATGTGTGATAGTAGAACATTCAATAGTTCTTTTTAACATACCTAGCATTATATTAGCCTTCTTACATGTCCGACACACTGTTTACTAGGCTTACAAGATTCATGAATAATAACACCCAAATCCCTAGCCTCTTCAATCTCAAAAATATCACTACCATTCATACTGTCTTTAAACTTATTATTATTTCTACCAAAATGAACTATCTGACATTTAGCTACATTAAAATCCATTTGCCAAACCTTAGCCCAGTTACTTAATTTATCTAAATCACTTTGTATCAATAATGCCTCTTCCATACTATTAACTCTACCACCTAATTTAGTATCATCAGCAAATTTACTTATAATATTAACATCCAGATCATCAATAAAAATTAATAGAACTAGCCACCCATTTAGGTGCTTGGTAAATTATTCTCCAAATCGTTGAGCAAATCATTAATATAAAGTCCAAATAATGAGGAGCTAAGAGGAGATCCTTGTGTGAGACCTTTAGGAATATTAAAGAAAATATTATTGTTCTTTATAGTAGCTGACTTTGAAGTGATATAATTTATAATGGCATTTAACATGAAGTGATCATTAAAAGTCCTATTAAGTGTGTTTATAAGATGAATGAGGTTGACCGTGTCATAGACTTTACGAAAGTCAATAAACAAGGCTAATGGAGGCTCCTTTCTACTGTTACTGTAATGTGTACAAATTTATTGAAATAGTAATATTGGGGTGTGGATTGATCTATTATGGAGTGCAAATTGAAAAGGATTAATAGTGGTGGCCACTTCAGAGATATCTTGGAGTTTATGATAGCTGCAAAGATTTTCGCATCCACATTCTCAATACCAATAGGTCTGATGTTATCAATAGCTGTGGCGTAAGGTAACTAATTTGATGGACGGTCAGCAGAATCTAATTTGTCAAGAAGAACAAAATATGAATTTATATTAAGCTTCTTACAATGTCATTTTATTGTTGGTCCTCTGAACTGATGAACAACAAATAGATTATTCATTATTTTCAAATTTAATTTATAAAATTACAATTTAATAACTAACATTTATGAAATATTTTACTCGAGCCATGAAACAAAAGATATTAATATGAATTATATAAATTATTAAAGCTCCTCTCACTCTCTGTCAGAAAATTAAATATTTGTAATAAAGTAGCCTTATATGAAGTAGTTTTAGCAATCTTTTTTAAAAATATAAAACTGCAATTATTAAAATGATCTATTTTAACTTACTACTAGTAAGAAATTATACTACTATTAAAACACTAGAACCTTTAGACTCCCCCTTCTCTTTCCCTTAGGGCATTGCTAAGAAAGTTGAATAATTTTGAATTGACAGTTGGGATAAACCCAGTTGAAGGCAAAACTGTTCAAAAGTTGTCAGTTGCGAATTTGAACAGTTAAAGTTGGAAAATTTCTCACCCCCACCAATAAAATTATCTAGCTACATCATTGTCCTCACTCACATGTTTCATCCAATCCTCATACAGTTTGTATATTTAAGACTATTTCTTAACATTTCTCTCTAGTTTTATACCTATCTATTTATCCTACCCTTCACACTTATTTTTACCCTCAACCTTTTATCAAATGTAGAGAAATTTCCTATAAACATTAATTTCTATCATATATAGTAATTTTTTTATCTCTTTCAATTCTCAGATATGTTTTATGCCAACTTTCAAATTACTTCTATGTTATAATCTTAGTTCTGAACATTCCCCCTTCCATCCTCTTCTCCTGTATATATATTTATCAATGTTTTCTCCTCTTTCTCTCTTTCCTACCACATATTTTTACCTACAGTTTTCAGTCAGCAACACTTAATTGTATCCAATGATGATAAATTTAATATAAATTAATGTTGGATATATTATATCAATCACAAATAAAACATAACTAAGCATTCCATTAAAAAAAAAAAAGAACAATGAAAATTTTGCAGCTTTTACCAATACACACACATATACATATACACACAAAAAAATGTATGTACCATATATGGCTAGCAAAGTCAGTAATTAATTTTATTCCAAGAATGGTTGTTGATTGGTTAATAGCTTAGCTGAAGGAAATTATTTAAAAATTATCAAAAAGAATCAAGTAGATTAATTTAATTGATTTGGATTAGGGTTGAGAGCATAACTATAATTGATTATCTTATTGCAATAGAGTTCAGGTTGGGGTGAAGACTACGACTATAAATAAATATTAAAAATAAATAAAATAAAGCACTTATCCATTTATTCAAGTGTCTGCAGTCATACATAATTGTTTTTGGCGTAAATAGAGCTCCTGAGGTTGTTGGCCAGATGCTTATAAAAATATCCTTAAAAAATAGACTATCTGTATAATAAAAGTTTTGTTGATTCGCATCAACCACTCATCCTAGTGCAATGATCTTTGATATACTTGAAAGTCCTGATAAATCAGGTCTGTTTGATGCTATTTTGAGCTTCTTATGATCTTCCCAGCTCTGGAAGTGGATTTTTGAAAATTTATAATTAAGGAGCTACAAAGTTTGCTGGTCAACTATATAGAACTCTGGAAGTTCCAATAACTCGAGAGAAAGGTTATCATACATTTGTAAAACTTTATGGTAGCCACTGGGTGGCTTCTTTTGCTAGTTATTATTATTATTATTATTCTTAGTAGTAGTAGGCTATTAGTATATTTTAAGTAGGACTTTAGCAAGTACAAATTTAAAGATCCAAGTTTTCCATTACTTTCCTCCATCTTTTCTAGCAAAAAAAAAACTATAAACTATAAATACTGTATTCAGTGAAATAAACAACTAAATAATTTTTAACTTTATTGTTCATTAATAAATAAGTTTAATCTCTACAAAATCCAATTCCAAATGGTTAACCATTTAGGAACAAAATGCACCTGTAAGCACTTCCAAAAACATCTTTAGTAATTACAGTATATAAGCTTATTGTATGTGCATTGGAGGATAACTGGATCAAACTGCAGATATTTTAATTATCTGGGGAGGAAGAGAAACTTGCAGTTAAGATACACCACTTCTTTAATAATCTAAAAATATATTAGCTATCAGCCTGTCAAGGACTAGTCTAAGCTGATTTCCCTTCAGGTTTATTGAGAAATGTTCAATCTCCTAGTTTTTAAAAATAGAAAGAACAGAAAATTAATAGCAGCATTGTTTTGGTCTGTAGTTTGGACTTTGAAAATATTTTCAATGCCAGCTCTGACAGGAATAGTGAAAAAACAAAAACAAAAAAACATTATTAAGAGAGAAATGTCTTGATGTCTAACATTACCAGCTGATACAAGGTAATAGAAAATGAATATTTTTCTTAAGATGTGAAAGAATTAAAATGAGGTGGAAAATTTAAAAAATCAGATGGCTGCTCCCTTTTGTCAACTTAAAATTTGGAGATAATTATGTTCTATTTTTTTCTCCTTGCTCTTCCCACACAATTGAATTTTTTGTATTAAGGTCTTTTCTCCCAAACAGAAGTTTCTGTATCTGACCTACCATAATATGCTGATTTTCAATCCTTATGTGCAATGTTGAATTAAATAGAATTGAATTCTCAGACTCTTTAAATTTTATTTATTAATATTAACTGTAATCTAAAATTATCTACTAACCATTTAATATTTAAAATAAAAAATATTTTTGCCTCCTATATACAGTAGCTTTAAATAAATCTATTGTTAAATCAATACAGCTTATTTGATGTCTGTCCTATCATAAGGTAGTTTACCTAAAAATAATTGAATAGAGTATGTGTCTAAGCAGTTTTAAAAGATTTTTTAGATATTTTAATTTATTGGGTGGTGGGGAGCGGTGGAAGGGGGAGAAGGATATGGATATTTTAAAATTCTCAATACATTGAATAGAAAAAAATGTTTACAAGTGGTGAGAGGGGATTTTTAAAAAATGTTAAAAAAAGTATTTGAGGTAAGGTAACATACAAACATCTGAAAAGCATTCCACTGTGCCCTGCTGGATCCACAGTGTTGATTTATTGGGGGTGGGGGGGAGATTATATGATATAATATTGGATTTATGGACAGGATGGTAGAAACAGAATTATGGATTTTTTTAAGTTTGATGATAGTAAATGACAAAACAATTTATTTTTAATTTATCCTATTAAAAAAAAAAAAATCCATTTAATTTCCTAAATTTAAGCTTTTAGTTATTCTAGCATTGAAGTTTGTAATTTGTGATGCACCTGGACAGATGATCCAGGATGCCTGTAGAATGAGTCTAACATGGCCAGAATTTCTATGATAAAGTATACTCTTATGTTCCTCCATCTCCTTGAATAAATTGTTTGAATAATTTATTTAATAGGATATTAATTATTATCTTCAATTATTGTTATAGATGTTGCATGACTAATCTTCTTGATTAATTTAGAAATTATGCACACAAAAAATAGTAAACAAGAAAAATACATTAATATTTTACGACTTTCAGACTTTTAAATATATTAAGAAATGTAAAATAGCCTATAGCCAACATCAACTTTATCAAAATTTATCCTACTGTATATATTTTTGAAGAAGAAAACAAGTATTTGTTGATTTGTCAGTTATCAAAATATTATTTATTTATTTTTAATTAAATTTAGTTATAAGATATGAAATAAATGTTTTTGTTTTTTAATTTGTCAAAATTATTTTTAATCATTGACTCCATCGCAACAATGTGTATCAAAGTTTTAAGAACACTGTCTTGATATGTACATAAGTAGCCTATAGAATCTCCCTGAATAATTAGGGCTCAAAAATATAATGCATTTATTGAATGGATTTATATGACATGCTATATATCTCTGAGAAAAAAAAAAAATTATTATAAATGCAATGTATAAATGGCTGTTTGTAGAAGATTCATTATCAAGCTTTCGTACCGCTGCTCTTCACGTCAAGCTGAACTTGCATGGCTTAAGCACTACTGCTGTGAATAGATTTACCCTTCCAATTGTGCACTTGTGTCAAGATCTGAAATATTAACTATAATTAACAGCTTGGAGGAATTAATAGTATTAATGTGCACTGTCTGTAAGAGATGTAATAATAATTTTTATTGCTTTAATTACGATCACAGCTGTTTTTTTTTTTTAATTTTTATTTCTCAATGAAACCTTAATCAAAACAATATTCAAATCCGCATGCGCTAGTCTGGCGTTATCTGGTTACTATGGGAATTCATTACCTTATTATAAAATCAATTCATTTTTTTCTTCTTTAAATTCCTCACATATTATTAAAATATATATTTTATTTCATTATGTAAAAAGTCAAGAAAATATTACGTGTGCCTAAGATACATAGTGGATGAAAATTTATCGCCCAAATAAACATGGGAAAAAAATGATAATTATAATCTAAACAATTCTGCTCCTGCTCTGCATCACCAGAGTCGGCTGTGCGCGGAGCTGGTATTGGATTTAGATTTTTACCTTTTTAACAAATTAATGTTGTTTAAAAACAGATTAGGCGGAACTATAATGTGTGTTATTACTTTTAAAACTCCTCCGATTGACTGGCTTTCTACTCTCAATGTAAAAGATCCAAATTAAAGTTCTACTCGGCATATTCAGCTTATGACGCCGAGGGTACCATCTTACTACCGGGCTGGAGGATGGTGCTTACGTCACAATTTCACTTTCATCCGGGCAACACGAATAATATGTGAGGACCGCCATATTTGCAATCAAAATTAAAACCAAAATTTCGAAATTAGATTTTATCGAGAAGTGGGGGTTTACCCCCGTTGTGCGTCCTGTCCCAAAGCACAAGGCTTTAAAAGCTGGGGGCAGGATGGAGGTTGCAATGGCGGGTCTGGAGGGTAATGGAGGGATGCCCTACAGTAACCAGATGCAGCGGATCCACTCACGGAATACGATCCCGAATTCCAGGTCGATGCCGAAGCTAGGCGAGGAAGTGGTGGACGTGGTGACAGATGAAGCAAATACTCAGGTACCTCATGACCATGAATGTTGTGAACGTGTTGTGATTAACATCAGCGGTTTGAGGTTTGAAACGCAATTACGAACGCTTAACCAGTTCCCAAACACCTTGCTAGGCGACCCGGCAAAACGTATCCGTTATTTTGACCCTTTACGGAACGAATATTTTTTCGACCGTAATCGGCCAAGTTTTGATGCTATATTATATTATTATCAGAGTGGAGGACGTATTCGCAGACCCGTCAACGTTCCATTAGATGTATTTTCTGAGGAAATAAAATTTTATGAATTAGGAGATGAAGCCATCATGAAGTTTAGGGAGGATGAAGGTTTTATAAAGGAGGAGGAAAAACCCTTACCGTCAAATCAACTTCAAAGAAAAATCTGGTTGTTATTTGAATATCCAGAGAGTTCCCATTGGGCACGAGGCATTGCTATCATTTCCGTTTGTGTCATTTTGCTGTCCATTGTCATATTCTGCTTGGAAACATTGCCAGAGTTCAAACACTACAAAATCTACAACACGACAGACAACGCTACTAAAGTGGAGGAGGATGAAGTCCCCAAATTTAGTGAACCCTTTTTTATCATAGAGACTGGTTGTATAGTTTGGTTTACATTTGAACTGATATTTAGGTTCGGGTCGTGCCCAATAAAGTTTGCATTTTTCAAGAACATAATGAATGTCATAGACATAGTGGCTATAATTCCATATTTCGTCACGCTGGGCACCGTGGTCGCGGATGAAAGTCGGAGCAGTCAAGCTATGTCTTTAGCAATTCTTCGAGTAATCAGGTTAGTTAGGGTTTTTCGAATTTTTAAACTATCGAGGCATTCTAAAGGTCTTCAAATTTTAGGCCGGACTTTACGAGCTAGCATGCGGGAGCTGGGATTACTTATATTTTTTCTCCTCATAGGAGTCATATTATTCTCCAGTGCTGTATACTTTGCTGAAGCGGATTCAGAAAAGTCATTTTTTAAGAGCATCCCCGACGCATTCTGGTGGGCCGTTGTCACCATGACGACAGTCGGATATGGTGACATGCGCCCAGTGGGTGTATGGGGCAAGTTAGTTGGATCGCTGTGTGCCATAGCGGGTGTGCTGACAATTGCTCTTCCTGTTCCGGTTATTGTCTCGAACTTCAATTATTTCTATCATCGGGACACTGACCACGACGAGATGAACTCGGGCCAATTTACACATGTATCGAGCTGTCCATATCTTCCAACACATACAACCGGCAAAATTAAGGGCCCCGAGAGCGATACAAGTTCGGATATCATGGAGATGGAAGAAGGATTAATAATAGAGCCTAAAAAATTAAACAATTGCAATCAACAACCTAACAACATCAACGCCAGCATCGAAACCGATGTCTAGCAGCCTGTCCAGGAGTTTCCTTTGCTACAAAATACAAGCTGAGTTATAATCCTTCAAATTAGATTCACTGCTGAAATTGGTATACTTTACATCATGTATATATATCAAACACAAGCATTTTACGAAGGAATGAAGCTATGCTTTATATCTTATTTGATTTCGATCACTTTTGGCTTGTTTTTGATTCACTTGTGAAAATACGAAGCAATTGAAGGCTGTGGATACATAACGAGTCTTGAGAGACATAACCGTTGTATCCAATGAGTAGTAGCCGAGGAACTCGGGACAGTCTTGATTCTCCCTGTGCTGCCTTTATCCGTCAGGAGCCATTATTGCTGGATTAAAGACTGATTGCACAGTGCTTCTCCATCACATGAATCAATGCTCTGTTGTCTTCCTTCGTATATAGCACCCTGGTGAATTTGCTGGTTGCATTATTGGAACGCGTGTTTAGGAGAAAACGCGGTCCACCAAAGCTTTATCTAGTTGCCAGAATCTGATGGATTTATGATACTTTGGAACAAGAAAGGAGATGCAATTAAAATCAAAAAATATATCTAAAAAATATGCTCAGCTGGTGCAATCATTGAACCTTCCAAAACCAAAGTCTTTGAAAGGGAAAAAAAATTAGGGACCAAATCAGGGTAAATTGTTACAATGATTGGCCAAAAATTGAAGCTTTTCTTGGGCTTGCACTTAATGCCAATGAACAAATGTTAAATGGGTTTTGGAAAATGCAAACTTTTTTAACAACGATGTTGCTATTAAATTTTGCAAAATCGTTGAAGTGGAACGACTTAACCAAGCGGCCATAAATATTATACAAAATTTGTATGAAGATTACCATTACACTATGCAAACGGGCTTTAGATAAAAATCAGTATGTAAATGAATAAGTTGATAGTTACCAGCGTTTAGGATAATATACAACGTAGGATCATCTGAGACTATCTGTTATGTTCCTCTAGCAATTAGTAATTCAAACAAGTGAAGAAAGTCTGGCATGAGTTTATTGTTATTCAATTGGATATATCTGAATTGTTGGAATACCGGGACAAACCTGGGAGCATTTTAAAATTAATTTTGATTGGTGCCTTGTTGTTAAATGCTTTAAAAGAGATGAATGCTCACTGTTGTTATAACTATTATCATCACTATCAAGAATTGTTTATTCTGCCGTCCACAGTTTGCTTTTTTGCTTAGTGATACTGGTGTTTCAATGCTTGGAAAAAGTTCCATTGGATATATATATATATATTTATTTTGTGTATTACCATTCACTTAAGGACTCCAGAAATTCACCCTGTTGGATATTATGTTCATTTGGTTGTTCAATGGAGTTGCTGTACCTTGGAGATTATAAAATTTGGTTGCTACACTTGAAGAAATTATGGTGGGAGTGCAGCAAAGGATTGTTTGATTCTTGCTGAATGTGCTAGCATATGAGGTAAGTGTAATTTTAATATTTAAAAGTATTTTTTTGTTCTTTTATATTTTTTAGTATTATATTTAAGTTTATTGTTGCAAAGTATTATACATTGTTATTTTCTTGATATGTTTTACTATTTTTTTTATTGGCAGCCTACACCATACTTTATCAAACAATAAGCATTTGTTTACATTTGATATATATAGCCTACCATAAACCAGGGATATTATAGACACCTTTTTTTAAAGGTTTTCATGATATATTCTGGCTTTTACAAGATTATATTATTTTGTTACATACTGTAACTGCATAAATCATTTGTCAACATTATATTTTTGCCATAAAACCAGATCAATATATCCAGTCTCCATTTAGCCTACTCCATGTTATCTAAAAACATTTATATAGAAAAAAAATAGTTTTCTTATACGGTACTGTAGCAAGGTAGTTGTGGACAAATACTGAACTTGAGACAAGGTAAATTTATTTGGAAATTTAACACTTTGATCCCACAATATAATGTGGGAATAAAATAATACAGTCCAGATTTGCTGATAATCAAACTTTTTTGTTAATGGGCATTTTCGGAGCATGGGGGAAAGAGAAAATATCTACTGTCAGTTGCCATACAAATAACACTAGGGTTCAATTCACTTCCATTAAAAATGTCAAAGTACGGTACTGCACAAAGTGAGTAGGCTATTTCCTGTTCGACTGTGCACCAGTTTTCAGTTCAGGGCTGCTCAATGTGTAGGCTAGCACTGAACTGAAAAGACTGTCAGATTAGCCTATTTGCTTTTAAAAATTTGTGACTTTAAAAAAAAAAAATATGCATGCAATTTCTAAAAGTACGGTAGCCTATTCCAACAATTCTGAAACAAAATTATACATACCAGGATGCAAACATAATGCCGGTATATGTAATGCTTCCAATTACATTTTTTTAAGTTTGGACATTCTATATACCGGTATACCGTAGTCTAAAAATCTATTATTGAAAGACAGCGTGTAACTTAAATTGTGATGTTACATTAATCAAATATTATTTAATGATCTGAATTTTTAGATTTGACAAAATCTATGGCTATAAAGAAAAAAATATGCTAACCCCCTATAATGTCATTATCTTCTGCATGTAAAAATTTCTTAGTTAGCCTATAATATTTCTAGATTTATGAAACGATGGGTGTAGAAAACATGCAAAGGCGCACACAAGATTTTAGTTTGAGGGTGTCTCCCGTATTTATCAAAAATTGATTAGTCTACGATATGATGAAAAAGCGAGTCGTTGCAGCCTATGCATGGTGTGCCACAGGCAGAATGGCTTACACAAATGTAGGCTAGCGATTTAAATATTGATTCAAATCCGTGGTTTCAATGAAACAATGCATAGGCCTAGATATGATCAGCTTGAAGAAATTTTAATTAAACGATATCGGCAAACAGCCATGAAGCATCATAAAATATAATTAATAATAAAATAAAAAAATATGCTACAAAATTAAAATATAAGCTACTGTAGCCTAAGTTATTTGATCTGTAGGTGGGTATCTGGATGCTTCATTTGTGTTGTTCCCTGTAGATATTAAACTAGCATCTGCTACAGTCAAATCAAAAGAATTTGAGCAAAAGTGAATATAAATACTAGGCTACTGAGTACAATTAAATTAAATTTGGTTGTAGGCCTAAGTAGATTGCACATACCGGTATAGCCTAAGTTAGCTGCAAACTATTGTGAATGAGTGGAGTGGACAGACACACACATCCACATTCTACAAACAAAAATGGAGTGGCCAAAAGTAAGAAATAATACTAGGCTTATTTCACCTGGGAAAATTACAAATTTGGAATTAGCTAGATGTGCATGTAATTTATATCTACTTGGGAGGAGGTGGGTGAATAATCCAGACAAAAATTAAAAGAATTGAGCAAAAATAGGAAGTTTAAACGATCTTGGTTTAGTACTGTATAAACAAATTTGTTAAAGAGGCAGATGAATGTGTCACATCTAGGTAGAGGGAAGGAGAANTGTACATGTGATAGCCCTTTATATACAAAAATGAAAAGGATATATACAGTATATCAGAGTGAGATGTTATTAGAAAATGATAATACTTTATTTAGGATTACCGTAGCCTATCAAGTTTGATAAAAATGCAGATATAGCCTACAGCAACTTACTGTAACATCTTGGGAGGAAAATCCATAACATTATACTCAATTTAGGAGAATCAAATTTGTGCAAGGGCTAGATGTTTGGGTGAAACAGAAAGCTTATGTTGCAATGCAAATTAATACAACTTTGCACAGATCATGCTATTGAGCTTAAACTTTAACACAGCAGGCTATAGTTTAGCGGTGTCATATTGATCTTTATCAAGACTGGTGAGTTGTGCTAGTGTTTTATTATGTGGGTATTTTTAACTAAGGATGTGTGTGTAGAAAATTTTGAATGAAATTTAACTTATAGCCTAGGATTCCACAAAAATTTTTTAAATATAGAACTGTTTAATAGTGAATTGTGTACCGGTCTTGACTTCTTAAACCTAATAATGTAACTATTTTTACCAATCATGAAACTATAAAATAATTGGAAGAAAAAAAAAATCCATTCTTTATTTTAAAAGCCAGAGATTTCACAAAACTTATATCAAAACTTAAAAAACCACCTACAGTACCTTTGACAGACTAAATAAAGTTTTAAATTCTTACTCCATCACAAATAGCATCAAGAGGAGATCTATTTTCACTTAAATGTTCATTAACAAATCAATACATAAAGACCTATATACAAACTGAACAATAAAAGTCATTAGAGGTCATTCAAGAAAATTAGAAAAAGAACATTGAAACAACGATGCCAGTCTCCTCTTCATTTCTCACAAAGTTTAAATATAAGAAATCATCTGCTGGTATCAATAGACACATTAATTTAGTAAAAACAGTTTCAAAACAAATTTATAATTTTCAAACAACTGATTTAAAAGTCTTGATAGACTAGAAATTAAAT
>PXIH01S0007720.1:1529-13589 GCA_003024985.2 Euperipatoides rowelli | reverse complement strand
ACTAAAATCTTTAGATTTTACATATCTTTTTCTTTTTTTTTTTTTGCCGGCCCTCTCCTCCTGGTCACCGATACTTTGAAAATAACGAGATTCCAACAAATATTAGCAATTACTGCAAACTGTCCGATCTTTTTTTTTTTTTGCCTGAACTCTCTTCCTGGCTGCAATTAGATTTAAAACAACGAGACATTCCAACAAAGAGTTTGACTAAAAATATTAGTGACTGCTGCAAACTGTCATCTTTTTTTTGCCTGCACACTCCTCCTGGCTACCGATACTTTGAAAATAATAAGACATTCCAATAAAAACTTTTTACTAAAAATAATAGTCATTGCTACAAACTGCCCTCTCTTCTCCCTTATAATTAATTTATTTTGTAAGAAAATGTAAATAAAATTATTAAAAACACATTTATTTATTTGTGAAAAAAAAAAAAAAATGTAAATGAAAATGAATGCTAGCTATGGCCATTAAGGTAGTACAACTTTTAAAAGGATCACGTTTCTACGTCACACCAACGTCACCAAGTCACATTTAATTAAAACAATCAACATCGGTTTTATGTTGTTGTTTTTTTGGCGGCAGTCGTAATTTCAATATTAAAATGGTCATAATTAATTAATTTTTTTACTGTTAAAATTTTTAATGAAATTTTATAATAATATTTAAAGTACATAAGTTGTTTTTTAGTTGCATATACCCTTTAATGATAAAAGCTATAACTTAGAATATAAATAGACTAGTAAAGCAATAAAATCCTATATTTTTTTTCACTAATCAAAAGATTTCATTTTAAAATTACCTTCTCATTAAGACAATAAGTATCTATTAGGATGACATTCTTTGATGGGAAAATTCATTTGTTGCAAGCCATGCCAATCTCCAATAGTTATTCCCGCTCATCTGCTGCAAATTTTTAGACTCTTGTGGCTCTCGTAAAATAACGATTTTTTTCTGTTCATGAGAAAGGGACATAGAAAGATAAGAAATAACTATTTTTGCTTATTTGTTAATAATTGATGCATGATATAGATTAAATTAATAGACTAAAAAGGGTCAGTAGAATACTTGCTGTCAATCACATAAATATTACGGATTTAATGTTTCAGCTTCCATTTTCAATAAAGTAAAAGACTTTCCTTACTGTCAATCAGAAAAATAAGACATTAAATTATGGATTTAATGTTTATACTTACATTTTCAATAAATTACAAGACTTTCCTTACAGTCAATCAGATAAATGACATTCTATTATGAATTTGTTTCTGCTTAAAATTTCAACAAGAGGATTTGCTCACAGGTTTTTTTTTTTTACATTTAAAATGAAAAAAGAAAGAAAATTAATTAAAACCTATCATACTATGATAATGTTTATACAAGAACAAAGGGAGATAGTCTACTATAGATGTGTAACCCAATGATATTAACTATGTCGGGGATGGCAAACCTTCTTCGACTAGTGTGTCACTTGAAGTTTGGTTTATTACTTTCAAATGTCTAATGTGCCATCACAACTCAGCCCAAGAACATTATTGTACAATAAGAAGTCTGCCACGTTGAGAATCCATCTTTTCTAACATCTTTGAGAACTGATTATTTAAATACTGATATAAAGTTCCCAACTTTAGTTTCCATCGAGAGTACTTTCAAATGACTTCATGCTTGCTTTTGTGCAAAACGCTTCCTGGTGTATAACACAATGGAAACAATAGAGTGCTGAAGTTCTTCACTAAGAAATTTCACCAAAACATTGTTTACCCACCATATTTGGGGCAGCATAACTTGTCACAGAAACAATGTACTATTTATTACACGAATAATAGTATACCATGCATAATGTGTTTATGTGGTGTGCGACTCAAATCTGGTTCGTGTTTTTCAAACAATTTCTGCATGATTGGATGAAACAATATTATTAAATTTGCGATATTCAATAGCGTGTAAATTAAACTTGCATAAATCAAGAGTTGGCTTATTGTTTATACACTTCTTATACTTATAGAATATTTTATTTTATGAACCAAATATTCTTATTTCCATTTATAATAAATTGCAATATTTAAAAATGAATAAGCAGTATATGTAATAATTATTTAAATTATTTTTCAGATTTCAGCTATCCATGAAGATTTTATGAAAGAAAGGCATGACAAAAAAGTATTAAAACAAAGCTTAGACTTACAGGTAGTGTAATTTTGTTTTTCAATAATTTGTAAATTTTTTATATACGGTACTTTAATTTTATGAATTTAATCTTACTCTTTTAAAATAATTTGGGTCCAAAAGATATTAAAGTTTATTTCTCTATCATTATTAAGCTTTATACAGTATATGTTACTCATGCTTTTGTTGTGCTTTGATGTTCTTTATGAATAAATTTTGTTTTATAAGACATTTCAAATAGTTTTCCAATATTGCATATGTGTGAAGAACTGAAATTCACATTTATTTTATAAGGTGAATTTCAGTTCTTCACACATGTAATATTGGAAAACTATTTGAAATGTCTGATAAAACAAAATTTATGTTTAAAAACCTATAAAGTTATCTAAAACATCAAACATTTGTCAAGGCTTTTTTCATATTCATTTAATAGTTTTAATCATTTAAGAATTTTATCATTTAGAAGAAATATATAGATACTAGAAATCAGAGGCAGGTACTAGAGGGACAACAGGGTCATTTGACCTGGGCTTATATAGACCCCTCCCCCCCCCCCCCAAACACACAATAAAATTATCCAGAGAGAAACAAATAAAGAAAGAATTAAAAAAAATTATATCATGAAAAATTAACGATTAAGACAAAACTTATTAAAACAAACATTATGAATTAGTATGAAATGATTGATTAAAGCCTTAAAAAAAATACCCAAATTACTTTCTTTTTATACCTAAGGACCAAAAATAACTTTTAAAAGGTTCTGGGTGGGACCCACAATTTGTGACTAGCCAGGAGCCTATCTCATCTATCTCAGGCCCATCCAAGACATATGTAGTAGAAATAAGTATAATATACAGTACATAGAAATACTGTACCAACATTATACTGTACTGCAAATTATATTTATATATACAGTATAAAGGGTGATCACATGAAACCTCACTCATTACGTTGATTTATTACACAAATACAGATATCAACGACCGGTTTGCTGCAGGTTTTAGCCAATCTCAAAAAGGTTTTTTTCCGACCATAGCACATAGCACACAAGACGATATTAGATTTCTATCCAGATTTTTCCCAGCATGTCATCTGTAATGGAGGTGATAGCATCTTTTAAGTGTGGCAATGTCTGGTACAAGAGTCATGTACACCTTATCCTTTACAAAGTCCCACAAGAAAAAGTCCAGAGATGTGATATCCGGCGATCTGGCTGGCCAGGTGGTTGGACCATCATGGCCTATCCACCTGTTGGGGAATGTGTCATTGAGGAATGTATGAACTTCTATCCCCCAGTGAGGGGGAGTTCCATCTTGTTGGAACTCAACATTAGGCTGTAGTTCTAGCAGTTGTGGTACAAAAAACAATTTTAGTAGGTCTAGGTAAACAGTAGCGTTTACTGTTGCTTCTGCGAAGAATGGTCCAATGATTCGATCTCGCATGAGCCCACACCAGACATCAATTTTTGGGATGGTTCTTATGTGTTCTCGGAGGTAGTGGGGATTTTAAAACCCCCAAATAGGGACATTGTGTCTGTTAACCTTACTCGAAGTGTGGAATGTAGCTTCTTCAGAGAAACAGATGTACCATACATAATCATTGTTCTCATCAATTGTCAAGAATAAGGTCAGCAAAAGCAGCACGACGTGGCCGATCATCGGGTTGTAACGACTGCAAAATTTGCACCTTGTAGGTACACAGTTTGTAGTTTGTGTAAGATTTTATGAATGAATGATCGAGGAATTTGCAGCTCACGTGATGCGCGCTGTTGCTTCTGCGAAGAATGGTCCAATGATTCGATCTTGCACGAGCCCACACCAGGCATTAATTTTTGGGATGTCTCTAACGTGTTCTCGGAGGCAGTGGAGATTTTCAGACCCCCAAATACGAACGATGTGTCTGTTAAACTTACTCAAAGTGTGGAATGTAGCTTCATCAGAGAAACACACATACCGTACATAATTTTGTTCTCATCAATTCTGTCAAGAATAAGGTCAGCAAAAGCAGCATGATGTGGCCGATCATCAGGTTGTAACGACTGCAAAATTTGCACCTTGTAGGCCCACAGTTTGTCGTTTGTATAGAATTTTGTGAATGGTTGATTGAGGAATTTGCAGCTCCCGCGATGCACACTGTGTTGACTTTGAAGGGCTTCGTTGGAACGCTACACCCACAACATTGTTTGAAACAGGTGCACAACCAGAGCCTTTCCTCTACACATGATCCCTGTTTCATTAAATGTTGCATACCAGTTCTTTATGGTGTTCTTATCTGATGGTTCACGTCCAAATGTTGTTCTAAACTGACGTCGAACTGTTGCAGGTGATTTGGTTTCATGGAACCATAGGACACATTGCGCTTTTTCTTGTAAGGATGTCATTTTCCTTCTCAAAGATGCTAGCTCCACCTAGGTAAAAAAAAAACTTTTTGAGATTGGCTAAAACCTGCAGCAAACTGGTCATTGATATCTATTTGTTTTTGTGTAATAAAGCGCCGTAATGAGTGAGGTGTAATGTGATCACCCTGTATATACTGTATATACACAGTACATATTGATATACAGTAAGCATGTACAGTATACAGTATATACATAGTATATACAGTACATACAGTGTATACTGTATATAAACACAATACATTGTATAAACATACTATACAGAAATATATTCTGAAGTAAGTTTCGTGTTAGAATTTATTAAACAATAAGTAGTTATTTTATATTTAAATTATTAATCGTCAAATTCTTATTTATTTAATAAGTTCCTTTTTTTTTCATTTATTTTTCAGAAATTACCACTGAAAAGGTCACCTAGTTACTTACTGGACTGTAATCTTCCTTCAAATGTAGAACCTGATGGAGTTTGCTTGACTTACAGTATATCCGTTGTAGCCAAAAATAGAAAATAATCATGATCTGGCTAAATATTTATTTGAATACATACTGTTTACTATACAGAAAAAATAATAATAACAAACGCCAAAGTTTTCTTCCGAAGTGAACATTCATCATGGATTCACAACAATGATGCATAACTTTTGTAAAAAAAACTATAATCTATTAAACAAATTATACTAATCTGCATTATTATTTATAAATCTATATTTCGCAAAATCCTCCAATGTTTTTGTGTTTCATTAAACCTCATTAAAAATTGTGAATATTGTCATATTTGCCTGTGAGAGATAAAAGTGGTTACTTAAGAGTGGAAGGAGAAACCTATGAAGATATCTAACAATATTCACGATGAGTCTATTATCTTTCCTCAAAAGGCATTGGGCATTAGGACACAACACTCAATTTCTTTCAACATGGAATTCATTAAAAAGTGTTACACATCATAAGATGAAAATTTCAATAACTATACAACAAATTTGTGATACGGTAGGCAGAAAGTGCCAGATTAATTCAAATTGATAGTCACTTCCTCATAGCCCCACAACAAATCCACTGTCAAGAGTAATAAGTTTATTATCAAATAAATACAAGGAAAAACATTATAGACAATTAGTGAATGGTTCTGGTCAAAGGATATGAACCATAATACATTATAATTTATTTACCATTAAAAATAAAAACAAAATGCTATGCATTTTCATTAAGCATTTTAAATATTGAAATTAACAGAGATTTTTAGTACCGGTATCTAGTTCAAATATATTATGATAAATGAAATTTTTAAAAATTTCTAGTAACTTTACCAGAAGTATTATAATTAGTAACGGATTGAGGAAATTGTACAAAAAAATTTAGTAAAATTCTGCATTAAACCTAATCTTCTATGCTTAATTAATTGAATATTTAATGTGGAGAAGGTTAATCGATAATCCTGCCCAAAATTACCATCAATTACTTTCAAAGCTCTTTTTTGTACATGCTCAATATCATATCTGACTATCAGTTAATGCAGCAGATCAGCCTGGACAACGATATACTAGCAAAAGTCTGATATAAACCTTATACAGTCAGCACCACATTGTTTAATGCTATACAAAAGAAACCTTCTATTTGCTTTGGTAATAGTATAATTAACATGTGTGTCCATTTCATATCTCTCTGAATATAAAGTCCTACAATTATTGCCACTTGCCTTGTTTGAATAATGGTAAAAATATTTAATAACTACATAAACTCTGTTTGTACTCAGAAAATGCTTTAGATGTAAGGGATGTTTTAGTAATATATGTTCTTTAAAGTGAATTTTAAATTTGACCTATTTTATTAAATTTTTACATATTTCCCAAACTGAAGTTTGCAAACAGTATTATTGTAAACAATCATGATCGTATTATTGTAAACAATCATGATCATATCATTGACAAGATTAGGCTACCTTAATTATCAGACAATCCTATCTCCATGCTTTAACTAGATATTATTTAATGATTATTTAAAATAATAAATGGTAGAATTTTTTAATATCTTTTACTTTATTCCATCTATCTTTTAGATGATAGCAATTTGTCAACTCGATTATATTTTACTGTAAGCAATACACAAACACACAAATCTTTTTATGATTGCTTATCAACTTCAGCTATAAAAAAAAATGTAGTCTACTGTAAAGCCCAGCTTACTGGCTTGTAGCATTTACTTTTTAACAAAAATTAATACATCTAATTACAGTATGATGAATTAGAATATACATTACAGCATTTACTACATTCTAAGAATGGCTCATAATGAAAAAAAAAGTTCTAAACATTATGACGATTGTTCAGTTTATATTTTATTAAATATTGTAATATTAAATTATTTAGCTTCTGTTTACATTTGCTCACACATTCCATATGTTTTGCTTTCATCTGTGACATGTTTACTTTAATGAGTAAATGAGTCACAGATGTTCTAACTATGGAATGAATGAGCCAATGCTAATTTGCTAATTATACATTGTTTACTTAGCCTTGTAAGTTATAAAAGGCTTCTCCTTCATATTATTGTTGTCTTTACCTTGGAGAGTAATTGCCCTCACCTTTAGAGGACAATCATCTCTCCAATGTTTGTCCAGTCCATGGACTTTGTGTTATGTTCAGCTTATTATTTCTAGTATGCCGGCTAGTAATTCTTATACTTATCTGTATAAAGTTTTATTTACAATGTTAACAAACAGATAGCTTTATTTACAACCTAATTGCCGGTTTCCTCCAGTCTTATTTTACAACGTAGTAACCAAATAGCAGTTCAGCATTGTATAAACTTTAACTAATTTATACTATTACACATAAATACCAAGACTTTTACCTGTTCAATTTTTAGAATTTATTCTCTACATTGGATACACACATTAAGCCAACATGGCTGACAAGTAAGAAGAAAGTGAAGAGACGCTATCCCAGAACACCTTGCAAAATGTGACGTGATATCCGGTCACATAACAAATTACTATATTACTACTGCTATTTAAATTAAGTTATTAAACAATTGTTATGCACACTGATGTTACACATTAAAAAACTAATTATCTATGTACTAAAATATATAAAATAATGATTAAACAAACACATTGTATTTAACAAGCAGCAGTTAGCAACCAGCTAAACCACCAACATTTCCATCATTCTCTTCTCCACCCACCTACTACTTCAAAACTTGTAACAACTCTGACCCGCCTCCTAGGGCGGGTCAGAGTTGTTATATTGGCTCCCCGTTTGAGGAATTGTGAAAGCGATCATGCCGGCATTGCCTGACTTGATTCAGGATTAAGCATTGTAACCTTGATATGCTCCACCGTAACCGTCACCATGAGAGAATTCACGGCTGGAGCAGAATGATTTGCACTCATTTTTAGCGGAAGCAGGGTTCATAATGGAAAAGGAAGGCTAACTCCCACTACTTCGTAAATGAGACAATTTATACCAGCGCTATTAGGAAGTTAAAACAATGTTAATGCCACAGTAAGTCGTTTAAATTTGAAAAGCGATATGAACTATTGACTTACTTTTTTTGCATTTAGATTCAAAATTCAATTATTTGAGCTTGATTAAAATATATTGTAAATAACAAAATAATCATTTAAAAATGTAGTAACAATAAATTTGTAATCTATCTTTTTGGGGGGGTTGATTGGTTGAAATTTGGACGAAATATAGTTAAAGTTTAATAGTATCGTATTTTTTTTTTCTTTCTTGAAAGATTATAAACTGGGGTTTTGATATAAAAAAATGTGATTTTTTTTTTTCATAGTGGGGAGGAGTATGATGATTGTTCAGTTTATATTTTATTAAATATTGTAATATTTAATTATTTAGCTTTTATTTAAATTTGCTCGCATATTCCATGTTTTGATTTCATCTGCAACGTGTTTATTTTAATTAGTAAATGCGTCACGGATGTTCGAACTCTGGAATGAGCGAGCCAATGCTAATTTGCTAATTGTACATTCAGTATAATTAGCCTTGTAAGTTATAAAAGGCTTCTCCTTCCTATTATTGTTGTCTTTGCCTTGGAGTGATTGCCCTCACCTTTAGAGGATAATCATCTCTCCAACGTTTGTCCAGTCCATGGACTTGGTGTTATGTTCATTTTATTATTTCTAGTACGCCGGCTAGCAATTTGGCTAGCCGGTAATACTTATCTGTATAAAGTTTTATTTACAATGTTAATAAACAGATAGCTTTATTTACAACCTAATTGCCGGTTTCCTCCAGTCTTATTTTACAACGTAGTAACCAAATAGCAGTTCAGCAGCAGTTAGCAACCAGCTAAAACACCAACATTTTCATCATCACCCACCTACTACTTCCAAACGTGTAACAACTCTGCCTCTCCCCCCCTACCTAGGGCCAGAGTTTGTTATATAGCTCCTGAATTTGGAATTGCAGCAAAACATCCATCAAGTACAGATTTGTCTAATGAATTGTCAATATTTCAAGCAATTCTTTAGATGACTCTTCCGCCTCGGACCAAATAGGAGACTCTACTATTGAACGTATGTTTGGTACTACCGGGAGGAATGAGTCATCATTACAATTAAATATAGTCGATAAAATTTACATTATTTAATACCAGTATTTTCCTACTTTTAAAGAGAAAAAAAAAGTATTTTCTTATATAACATATAAAATGTTTTCTTTGTAAAGAAAAAATATACTTGACATATAATGGTGTTACTTTAAAGCTGGACAGGTTTACAATAATTGATTAATATTTCATCTTTCATCAAGATGATGCATTAATCAATGTACAAGATTCTTATTAAAATAATTTTCCATCTGGATTGATTGATCAGTATCCTTGGCTTGGGTTCCTTATAGCCCAGATCTTTTATGTGATAATTGGTAATGGTTGTTAAGAACAAGTGAACAGCAGCATATGCATATAATGTAGATGATCATCCCTCAATATTTAAAACATGCAGCAAATCTTTTTTTATTTAAATGGGATGTTCAAGATTTTTAAAATTAAAATCTATTAGCAGTTTTAGTTTTATATCTTTAAAAATTTCCATCTTAAGGGATTACACTGTACTACTAGAGCATTGACAAATGTTCATGTAATGTTCCATTCCTTTGACATTCATTTTTTTTTTCTTTTTGATATAGGTATCGATTTTCATTATTAAAGCAATCATCCTCTCTGTTCACTTATATTTTGCCATTAAATGGATTTTATTTTTGTTTCCTATAGACTAAATATTTGGGGTTAATTATCTACAGCATATTTATTAATTTTTTTCATATACGGTTTATTACAGCATTTATTTGTATTGTTAGATTCGGCTTGAATGATATACTGTATTTTATCTTGGTGTATTATGTTGTTTTTTTGCTCTAGGTTATTATGAGGTTTAATCTAGTTTTTGCGTTTTAAATATAATTTATACTTTCCCTTTTGCCATTATAGCTAGCATTTAAACTGTTGAAGTCTTCTTTCTTTTACGGTTTATTACAGTATTTACTTGTATTGTTAGAATCGGCTAGAATGATACTGTATTTCACCTTGTTTTATCTTGGTGTATTAAGTTTTTTGCTCTAGGTTATTATGAGGTTTAATCTAGTTTTTGTGCTTTAAATATAATTTATACTTTCCCTTATGCCATTATAGCTAGCATTTAAACTGTTGAAGTCTTCTTTCTTTTACGGTTTATTATGGTAGTTACTTGTATTGTTAGAATCAGCTTGAATGATATATTGTATTTCACCTTGTTTTATCTTGGTGTATTTTGTGCTCTAGGTTATTATGAGGTTTAATCTAGTTTTCGTGTTTTAAATATAATTTATACTATCTCTTTTGCCATTATAGCTAGCATTTAAACTGTTGAAGTCTTCTTTCTTGACAATTGACCAGATACTGTCAAAAAAAATTTATTTTAGAATATTCACTTACTAAGCTAGCATATTTTTTTAAATTTTGTCATCTATTGATTGGAAAGAAATATTTGATTGGTTAAAACTTCATATTTGTTTTGATAGTTGTAATATTTACAGTAGTTTCTTATTTTTTCATTTAGAGTCTTGTAAAGTGGACTTGATCTGTTTCATTACAATTTGTAGGTTGTTTTCTTTTCATTGATATACTGTAGTTGTTCATTCCATGTTCTTTTCTATAATTATCGCCCGGCTTGTAAAGATACCTGGATAATATATTTTTGCATCATTTTCATTGTTTACTTATGAATAGTATTTTTTAGTATATAGTTTTTAGTTTAATTTTCCTTATTCATTTCTCTTAGAAGTGTAATTAATAATATCATACAGACTTTAAATATACTCCTCTGAAGTTTGATAGGTAGATTTAGCTACTTTTGTCATTGACATTACATTTTATTAGCATAGAAAATCAGATTTAGAAGAATTAGAAGCATTATCATTTGTTGACATTTTAAATAACATAGTACCGGTAATATAATATTTCCTCTTTAATTCATTTTTTTTTTGTTACATTTAAAACCTAGTGGCAGTCTTTCTCCAATAAAATTATGTTCATCATTGAGTGCGTTCTCCTAGGCTGTTAGTGTTCATGGATCGCTAAAGATTTATTATTGAGCTCTTCTTAATGATTTAATTTATGACGACGTATGACAAGAAACATTAATATATTATCATTTGCATTAATCATTAAGAAATTGTGTCTAACATTATTTTCTTGAATTTCATCATCTCGATGCTAGAGCTCACAAATAATAATAAAATGAATGTGATTTAAACGTTTTTTTTTTTTAATTTTATTTCAGTAAAGGTAAACCTATCAGGCTATCAATATAAATCTGTTCCAAAACATCTTCGTCAGAGAATTCAGCTTTAAGAATATATTTTCCAAATCTTTTAAAGTTTTGCCTTACTTCTTCACAAGCATTATAATGAATTCAAGAAGTCTATATTCACTATGTCATATAGTTGATAATTTGATATGTATCATACATAAATATGTTGTACTTCTTTCTTTCTTTATTGAAATAATAATAAATACTGCACCTAAATCAGTTCTCGTTTGAGAAAAATATATATATATATATATATCAATAATTATGTTTAATGGAATAATTTTAGAAATTTGAGTGAAAATACTTAGTAATCTATTAAAGATATTGTATCCTTATTGTAAAAAGTTAATAGTAGGATATTAGGATTTTAAAATCCATTTAGCTCGTCCAACAAAAGTGTTGTTTTGAAAGGTATGAGAATTATTCAGGGTCTATGAATAAGTTGGCAACTGGATAAATTTCACAATCCAAAATTTGTAGATATATTCATTTAGAAAGTGAGCTAAATAAATCAAGAGTGAATTGAAAATAGCATTACTAATGCACTTGAGTAGATCTAAAAGAGAAATCAAAAGTTTAGTTGTACATCAATAAATTATAAAATATTCATCATTAGGGTTGCCAGATTGTACGTTTTTTCCGTATTCTTACGTTTTTTTACTTTAAAATACGTCTTCCGTATTTTGGGGCTTTT
>PXIH01S0007719.1:12049-24293 GCA_003024985.2 Euperipatoides rowelli | reverse complement strand
TTCTCTTGGTCAAATGTGATCTGCTGGCAAAATTATTGATATGTAAGTCATCTTACCAAAATGGACACCATCCAATGTAACACTGGCAAAGGTTTTCATGATTGGTGGCTTGTTTAATTAATAAATCAACTTGTATAGGAACATCAATAGGACCATCAGCTGAAAAGTCACATCCAGTGAGTTTGTCTCGAACCCTGTTAACAATTGATAAAGCTTTTTTATTTATAGCTTCTGGCTGTGACCCTTCACCTTCAGTTAGGCTGGTCAAGGAGTCTGGTATAGTAGACGCAGCTGCAATGGCTTTCTTTCCATCACTAGCCATTTCGACATCAAGCAGATCACCTTGAGCTGATGATAACGAATCTCCCCGTACTTTAGACCTTTTTGACTTTGGTGCNGTGTCCATTAATCTCCAATTAAGCAAGGGATCATAAACAAAGGCTTCTAAAACAGCCATAACACTGTCCCTGTGTTCCCTTAACACAGACATGACGCGCTCACAAGTCGTACTATAGTTACCCTCAAGACCCGTAACCTCCATAGCATTGATAAGCATCCTAGTCAGACGAAATGGAATTTTTTCAGGAAATTTTTCCCTAGTCATAGCGACTTCAAAGCAGTCACCAAAATCAATATGAAGAATCTTACCACTTAATCTGTCCAACATGAGATTGGAAGGATGTCTATCTCCAAGTCCTAAAATATAACCAACCATAGACATCACCGCAAGAGANCTTGTATAATTGGTTCTTCTGTCAAACCAAACCTCAGAGCTTGGGCTTTTTAACCAAAGTAGTCTAGCAAGATCATCTCCATTAGTATGCTCCAAAGCATGCTCAAAAACCTCTACCTTCTGCATTAATGTCAAATGGTCACAATCAGGTGCCATTCGCAACATAATACGATGTTCTATATTAAGTAGAATCTTCTTCTTTTCTCTATAGTCTCGAATAAGAGTATGAAGGGTATCACAGTGAGGTACCCAACCAATGAGACCAGTATTGGTGGATAGAGGAATGACTGAATATCTCTGAATTGTAAGATTCCTTTGGAATGTCTCTTGATTTGTAGTTAATAATGTGTTGACTAAGCCAAATAACTGCATAACCCTTTCATCTTGCCTAAGATCTTCATGGCCTTTCAAAAGAAACATGTAATTACGACCATTGTTACCTTTGATGGATAACTTTCTTGGTCTTTGTTTGGAAGTAATGACCTGCATAGAACTCTGCATTAGCTTAATGTGAATGATGGGTTGATTGGACTCGTAGGTCCCAGGCACAGCAAGTTCCAAGTCACGACACATTAACAGTTTGGGAGACACATACTGCAATTCTAGGGATGTTACCTGAGGAAGTTGTTTTGTAATTCGACGGAACACATGGTAGTATAGATCCCAAGCTTGAGTAAGGTCTTTNACATTTCCAGAACGCTGGTATTTTCTGCACCATTCATATGCCTCATTTAAATCCCGACCATATGCCTGGTTGAAAGAAATTTCCTTGAGAGTTTGTGGTCCACGTTCTAAGAGTAGATGTAGGGGTTCTAGGGCTGCAAACATTCCACGTACATTTCTCTCCCCAAAATAGAGCCTTGAGGCTTCCTCTAGCCCTTCATGCCAGAGCTCATGCCATAATATAGCAATTCTAATTAATTCATCACTCACTAAAATAGCCTGCTGCACTAATTGGTTGCTGTGCTCACACATATCTTTCAACACTTTTTGCGTTGCTTGAAGCCTTGCATTAACATTTGATTTTGATGAAACTGTCAAAGGATAGATCAAAGCCTGAGGATGGCATCTGCCAATGTCTTTAAGCAAGTCTTGTATCAAATTACTTATGGCTGGTCGAGGTATGTCTATTCGTGCAATTAACTGAGGAATAACTTGTAACCAAATTTCAATCTGACTAGTTTTTATTTTAGCAGCCATAACATCGTGGATACAACTAGCCTGTCCATAGTCAAACCATAATGTTAAGAGTCTCAGTGTGTCTTGTAAATTGTTACCTTTACACAAACTAATGGAGCGAAAAAAACCTTTTACGGCTGGCAATCCATAGGCTTCCAGAATCTTTAGAAAAGCTTTATTTCCAGCTGATAATTGGGTTTCATCATCACTGAGTCGATCAAGATTTATAATAAAGCCACCTTCACGTCTATGAAAAAGCAATGCTTCAAAGTTCATAAAGGCTAGAACATGCCAAGCTTTATACCAATTAGAATCATATTCTGTGGCTGTAGCATAGTAACTGATAATTTGAGGTACTGAAGTTTCATCTATTCCCTTAATATTTACTTGCCATTCACCAAGTTTTAAAAAGCAACGAGCTAACATGGAAGTGTATTCTTGAAGTTTTGCACTTTCTCTGTTGCAATTCATCATTTCAACAACTTGCGGTCGTAATGAATTTTGAACAAAATGAAGTAATTGCTGATATGCTTCATGCTTTTGATTACTTCGCCACATGTGTTTGATATAAGCAATAGTGACTCTAGGATTGCTGGCTGGAATAGGTTGACTAGGATGCTGAGCCGGATCAGTGCCAAGCAATGATATCAAAGTTTTTTGTGATAATGAAAGTCTGCCATTTTTACGACACAGACTGGAATATTTCAACAAAGTATACATATCATCTTGTGGGGTCAATACAAGAGAGTGAACTTGAATAATTTTTTGCCAATCTTCCACCACTCGTTGACAACCTTGTAATCTTTTCCACCACATTTGAACAATGGAATCACGCCTTTCTGGCAGTAATTTATATTGAATCACTTCTTCCAGTTCAGATAACATTTGTACAGAAACCATAGCATTATAAGCTCTATTGTAACTTTCCCCAACCATAGCTGTTAACTCAGTATCTAAAATATCACGACACTTGTCAATACACTGCTGGGCTAACTGAAACTTATCCATATGAAGAGCTAAAATTGCACGATAAAAAGTTCCTTCTTGAGTCTCTTTTGGAATTATGCAAACATATTCCTGCATGTTTTCCCACTGACCTAGACCCCATGCCGCAGCTGCTGCCATCCGTGCCATTTTTTGTTTGATTTCATCATTAACAATGATCCATTTTTCACAAACCAACTGATATAATTGTTCCCATTCACCTAAAGCTTCAAGACATCGCATTTGCCCAAGACTTAATTCAATATCATCTGGATTTTGTTCTTCTTTATGCTGATAGGCATGTAAAGCACGCTCCCATTCATGAAGCTTCTCATACCAAGTTTCTTTTACCAAATCAGCTCCATGGTTCTTCATGGCATAATCCAAAACACCAGCAGCAGCCTCTGGCAATTGAAGTTTATTGTTTAAACTGATCAGAGCCTCTAGAATAGTTGTGTTTGGTCCTTTATGAAATTCATCTTCTTTGTAATGAAGAGCTTTGGCATAGGCTCGACAGTGTAAAGCCAATCTGCCTAACATTACAGGATCCAATGGCAAAGGGCCCTTTTCACAATGTTCCATAAACTCTGCTAAATTCAGAAGAGTTTGAGTGATTTCAGGAATATTTTGAGAAGTCAAAGCTTCTTCTAGACTTTGAATTAGTTCATCTTGCTGCTGCTCATGTAGTTCTACCCAACAAGATACAAAAGCTGCATTAAATAAATCTCTGGCTAAGGGATTGTAAGTCTGAGCCAAAGCCCAGCAAGATCTAAGAGCTGGTGATGGAGTTTCTTTCAAAAGCTCTATGCTGAGCCTCCTAAGCCATTCCAACCAATCATCTTTGGAAACTCGTCTTGTTGCTGCACAAACTTTTTGTAAATTTGCAGAGCTAACATGCATTTTACGAATCACTGGTGGATCATTAGTCGTGCTAGCATCAGGGTCATGAGTGCGAATACGACTATGTCTCTGCCTAATTAACATAGGATCATCATCTTCTTCAGCAATAGTTGCACCTTTAACAATTCTGCTGGTAAGTACATCATATCTCTGGTGGACAATGCGATGTTTTACAACAATTTTATTGACTAATGGAATAAATACTTGATATTTGCTTCCCAATTGCATTACCAAAGCAGAAAGTGTGTCCATGGCAGTTGTCCTTAATTCTGGGCAGGTATCTAGAGTTCTTACAAGTGGATGAATAATTCGAGAAGCAAAATCTGAGAAGTCAAGTGATTCACTCAAATGATCAATTGTTTCTAAAGCAATTCTTCGAACTGGAGTTGGTAGTTCAGCTAAGTCAAACAATTTGACAATAGGTGGCAATAATAAATGAAGATAATCATCCAAATTGGAGCCAAACTTTTGTAGAGCACCCAATAACTTTGCAGTAACAGAATGACCAACACTATTATCATACATGAAGACTCTCAAAATATTTGGTATCAACAAAGGAAGATGAATCTTGAACTCCGCTCCAAGAGCTAAGACAATTTGCTCAACTAAGGAGATTATGGTATTCTGGGAGTTGCTGGTTACTATCCAATATTCTTGAATTATAGCAAAGATGTCATCTAAATAGTTTCGAATATGCTGCTTAACAATAGCNATGATGACGCCCAACTGCTGAAAAAGATATTCTCTGAAGGAATTATCAGATGTTCGCATTGCATTAACAAAGACAGGCATGACTTGTTGAATATAAGGAACACATTTGTAGCCTAAACTCTTGAAAATAAAAATAACAGCTTGAACCACCATATTATGATGTTGCACTAAAGTTTGATCCCTCATAACACGCATTAAAGCATTGATAGCAATAGAGGGATAAAAATCCTCCATTGAATTGGAAGCCAGATTTACAAGCATTTCACTGGCAGTAAAATCTTGAACTTCATCATTTGAAGTTGGATCAGGCATGCTCATGACAGGCCCTGAATCGCTAAACTTGTCAATGACTTTAAGGTTAATTTTATGAGTAAAAGGATCCAATGCACCTAGTAAACCAAGTACTCGAATGACCTCACGTCGAATACTCGAAGATTGTTCTACTTTCAAGAAATTCAAAAGAACTTCCAGCAGATGGGGATATTTCTGATAAGGTTCAACTACATAACCAGTGCTTTCCACAAGTTGACCCAAAGCCCATACTCCAACTTCTCGCTTGGCCAAAGATGATGAATCTTGCAGCATATCTAAAATTATAGGCAGTAAATCGTCCATCCATTTTCTCATATCTACACCACTAACTTGTGCCAGCTCTCCCACTGCTGCTAAAACACTGAGAATCACACCAGGATTTGGATCCGATTCCTTTAATTTAGGAATTAATACTTTTAAAATAGGTTCCATATAAGGTCTAATTAATTTTGGAGCATTNGCCACTAGATGGCCCAGCTGTCTTGCAGCGTGTTCTTTATTTCGACCAATTCCACTATGTTCAACTTCAGTTAGTATTTCTATTAAAGTTTTTCTTAGTAAAGGCATGACATAAGCAGGATTAAGATTACTGAGTCGTCCAATTGTACAAAGAGCTAGTTCTCGAATCTCAAATATCTCATCATTTAATGCTACAAAAAGAGTTCCCAGATTTTCTGCTTGAGCTAAATGACCATCAAATCGTTCGTCCAAGGAAGCAAGTACACAGTAACGAATGTCAGGATCCGTATCGGTAATGCCAACAATCAACAATTTACCAAGAACCTCGGTAACAGTCTGCAATGATGCAAGACCATAATGTCCAGAGGGAACGGTTGAGGGAGTAATGTTTGGACAGAGTAATCGAGAACAAGTTTTAACAACCTCCATTCTTATTTCTTTATGTTCACTATTCATAAAATGATTAGCACAATACTCAACAAACTGTGTCACCGAATGACCTGTACCTTCAAAATCAAAACTACCTAATGTAGCAAGTGCCAAAGTGATGCTAGCAACATCACTAACTTCCATTAAACTACTCATGGAAGCTGAAAGAGGCATGCTAATGTTTTTNGGCATTCCTGGATGAGTTAAAGGTTTATGCATTAAGATTATGGATAACATTTTAAGTAGACCATCTTGTATATCTTTCTTTAAATGTGGAATATGAATTGCTAGTTCTTTTAAGGCAGCAGTCAAAGCTGGACTGAGACCAACAGCCAGCATAGAGTCCAAAAGATCTCTGATTTCATCTTTAATCACATTTTTAACTGCTCTAGCCAGCATGCTAATACACATAAATACAGTAGGATCTGTAACCATGGGACGCTTCTTTGATGGGGTTTCCTTGGTAGGCATGGCCGCTCGGATGAGTTCAAAAATTTTTCCAAGATAGCGACAAATATCTCCATTTACAGCTACAGCAAGTAAACCAACAGAGCTAAAGGCATTGAGCCTTTCCCGATCTCGTTTTAGAGAATTTAAAAGATATACCATTGTTTCATTCAAATAACTTTTAACAAATCTTGGAGTATTAAAAGCAGCTAGCCTTGGTAAAAGACTTTGCAAACTTTGATGGATGAAAGGGCTCCGACTTGCTCGATGTTTTAATACTTGAACACAAACAGAATCATATTTTTCCAGCATTAATTCTTTACAAGTGCGACTTTCATAAATCTGAAGTTTCTGATATTGAGAATCAGCCATAAGTAAAAGGGGATTATTATTNGCTTTTTCATGATACTGGTGCATACTAAAAGATTGGCGAAAATAGTTGCGGAAACGTAATTTGCCACGAAAGCTCAATTCCTTGTAGCTTTTCTCATGTTGGGACTGCTGATAAATAACTTCTTCGATTGCTTGACGCAATCGCTCCCCTTCTAAATTGCTACATCTAAGAAGCTCATTAATAATGAGAAGGGATCCGTGTACACGATCATCTTTATTTACACCACGTTCCTTGCTTATTATATCCTCAAATCCTTTCTCAGCTTCATCATAACATTGCTTATACCAGGGTGGTATCTGCGTTTCTTCTTTAGTTTCTCGCTGAGATGTCACTACTAATGCAGCTCTCAGGGCAGCAACAGCTGCTTCTCTGATGTTTGGCTTAGGGTCTCTAATTGCATTAAAAATACAATCAAAGAATTGATGTACTTGTTGGAAAAAGAATGTGGGGGTACATACTGCTAATTCCCGCAGAACCAATACAGCAGCATGCCGTCTTCCTTCATGTCTATCTCCAGCTAGCCATTCAAAAGCTCGCTTGACTTCAAACTCAACATATTCTGCAGTGTATGTTCCACTAGCAAGAGCTAGACGACCAACAGCTTTAGATGCTAATTCCATAACAGTAACATCATTGGAGGGCAGCAAATTTCTTAGATAGTTTGCAAAACGGCTAATACGATTACTACTATTTCCGACATCTACATTAAGAAGACTTACTATAGCCAATACTCCACCTTTTCGTTCATTACTATCAGAACTAGAAACCATTTCAAAAATATGATGATTGAATTCATCCATGAATGAGGACAAATCGTCTAAAGATACTTCTCTTAATTCTGTAGTCACATAATGATTAAGATCTCTGGCTGCCTTCAGACGCAGTTCTTCATTACGGCTCTTTAGCCCATTGACAAATCCAAACATTAATGAGGGACTCATCTTGACTGTTAATTAAGAGCCCACATCAATGAATTAGTAGTGCAAAGTTGCCTCACCTCCACTAATCTGGAAAAAAGCCCTGTCAACAAGACAAAAAAAAAGTGATTTTGAATATTAATTTTATGAATAATAAATGTTCATTNATTTTTCAAACATACACATTAATCCATAACGAAGGCGGATCCAGGCTTTTTCTGAGTTCTCCATAAGGAATCTGATTTTCCATAGGAGAAGTGAGAGTTTCAGGAGGGCAGTGCCTCCCCATACATGTTTTTTCATTTATTTTTGCACTTTTGTGTATCGTACTCAGAGAAATAAGATAAATGGAATTTTATTATTTTTATTTTTCAAATTACTTAGTATTTGCCCCAATACAGTAATTTATTAAAAATAAAAAATATTCCTATGCTACGCTTTTAATGGTTTGTAAAGTTGGTACCGGTATTAAAAAATAACTAGCATTTTTTAGGTTGTTTTGCTTTTAAAAGATTTAAAAAGCTTTTAATACTCTAGGTCTATTTTTTCCACATACTGTATGTAACTAACTAATGAAAAATTGCAAATGTTGTGTTTAAGGAATGGTGAGAGTTCCACAATTAAATTTCAACANTATGCTAGTCTTAATATCTATTTGTATCTAGCGTCACCACCTATTCCACTAAACACTTTTGTTCATGAATATATAGCCTAATTTCATGGTTGAACNCAAATGAATATGATTGATAGCTTAGGCTATTGTAAATTAGAACTCATACCTGCTAAAATTAAAAAAATAAGCTGATTTAAAATCATTTAACTTTAATTATGTTATATTCAAAGATGTTTAGCTCATTAAACCTATTAGTTGTTAAATTATACAATCAGTCAAATTAGATCATGTACCATACTGTAAACGCTTAGGCTCAAAACAAGTGTATAATCATGGTAAGAGCAGGTTCATATAAGGCAATANCACTTATTTATATATGGCATTGATGATAAGATTGGTAGCTGCAAGTCATTATCAGGCACTTTATTTATTTAACTAAAGTAGCGGGATATTCACCCTAAGTACTCATTTCTTCAATTTTAAAACAGCCCTATCAATGAAATTGTGAAAAACAGGGTTTGCTGACACACTGATGTGACCAGTCCAATACTAGCATATGGTTTACCACTAGAATAGCAGGTCCTAGTTCAAAATAGTGTCCAATGATGTAGGCCAATGCTAAGAGCTGATTGAATAATACAAATGGAGATTTATTTGTATATCAACAATGTGTTAGTGCAAAGTGCTCATTTATTCATTTTTTTTACTCTGCTTATTAAGGAGCACTGTCAATCGGATTGGAGAAACAGGAATGGATAATTCACTGACCAGACCATATTTAACATTAATCAAAGGATTTACCACAAAGTTATTATCAAATTTAAATTGAAGTTAGGAGGAATACCATCTAATGACAGTTTTAAGAAAATTGGGTTTTAGTGTATATTCTAAAACTCTGATTTTAGGAAAAACCTCCTTTATATTATCCAGTAGACTGTATAGACTACTAATTTACGTAATAGTAGACTTCAATATAAATATAAAAGTGGATGGTGAAACAACGGATGACATCCCCAAAAAAGGGTGAAATACTAGACAAAAGATTATACAGTAGGTACCTCTTATTAGAATCAAGTTGGTACAGATTAAATTTGAGTCTATCAAGTGGCTGATTCAATAATGCAGTGATTTTAAAATAGAATTGAATACATTTGGTTTGACATTAAATGACTTAATATAAGTGGCTGTCCTATATTTAGGTATACAGTATATTCTTTGCAGTAGGTGCCCTTCAATCTTCTCAATGTGCCACCAATACCTCATTCTAAAATACTATGATATTCCTCATTATAATAGTTTTTCTTTCCAAGAGTATTTTCATCCTGTAGTTCTTGGTATGTTGGAATACTGGTTAAGGTCAATAGTCTTTTTATGTTTCTTTCCTTTGAATTGAGTTCTGTTTATCATTAGCACCCTCATTTCTAACCCATATGTTGCTTCTTTTTCAAAATATAATGTAGTAAAATAATAATACGGTATTTTCAAATGCTATTAATGGTAAAATTTGCATTGTCTTGACAACCCAGATAAAATGGCTTAAGTGGTGACAAATATATTAACAGCCTAAATTAAATCAAATCTAAATTAAAGGCNTAAAATGGAATTTTTAGCTTTATTTTTTCGTATTATATCTTTTATTAAAGTAAATGCTTTTTCAATAACTAAAAAAATAACCAAAATTTATTAATAAAATTTCTGTAAGCCCTTCCTCTACCAAAGTTCAAAGGAAAAAATATATGTTTGACCTTCCACATGAAAAATTTGCCTACCATTCTGTAAATCATTGTGGTCCAATCTGTTTCTCAAAATCGACAAAATTCAACAAAATCAAAGCTAAAATCAAAATGTTGCCATGTTTTTATGTAGGCTATTTGCTAAAAATTTGATAAGCTTTTTTTTTTTTTGGCTATCAATATTTTTGATTAGTCACAAACTAGTGACCAATTCACAAAATTAAGCAATTGTAAAACATTGGACGAGGCCCTAAATTATCAAAGATCAAATATCATCATCTTCACAGCCACTAATTAGTTATTCAATATTCTGAATCACACATCAAGTTATTAGATCAAGACACAAATCACTATTTATACTAGTACAATACAATCTATAGACATAATTGCAGGAAATGCTATTATAAAATGGCAAACCAGGAAATTATATAACATAGGCCTATAGGCCTATATGTTAAACTTTAGTTTTAAAAAAAAATCAATTGAATTTCATGTTACATTTGAAAACAAATGTTTTACCAGTTAACAACCATATGGTCTACACAATAAAACCTTTAATTCAAACCCCTTGAATCAAAATATTGATTAGACCAACTCCACTCCTACCCAACATCAGTTCTGAGCTGATAAAATAGTGGAGTCTTATGTCAGTAAAAATTTCAGTTTTTTAGGGGAAGGGGTGGGGAGAGGAAGTTAATATGGAAGTTTTTAATAATCTGACCTTTTTCATAATCCAAATTAGACTTGGTCCCAATTCGTTTAGATTGTAGAATTATTATTGTGGCTGGAATTGGAATATCAATTCCCCAAACATCNAACTAATAAGATAAGTTTAAAATGATTTGGGGTTGGGCCACATCAATGAGAAAATATTCAACGAGTGCATATTTATGAAACAAAAATATATAAACCGTAATGTAAATTTATTATTATTATTATTAAAGAAGCTGTATAAAATTATAGTTTTATACAATTCTTTTTAATATGTAATCATAAATTAATAAATAAATAAGTAGTTTAATACCTCCTATCATTTAAAAATTATTCAATAAAAAATACCTTCATAAATTAGTCAATAAGATACATTCATCCTTTAAAAAATACAATCTTCATAAATTAGTCAATAACAATGTACCTTCATCTTTTAAAAGTTGCAATCTTCATAAATTATTCCAATAACAAGATAACTTCATCATCAAAAAATTGTTATCGCTTAGTCAATAACAAGATACNTGAGACAGATTATTAAAATCTACTAAGAGTAATAAAAGATGGTGACATAGGGGGGGAAATGTACAGTAGCTTTTGCTTAAAAAAAGGTTTGAAAAAGTCTAGCAAGCCAGACCATCACCTTAAAATGTTCTTCCAGTATTTTAACAGAAACACAATATCCATGTCCATAGCAGGATTCGAAACTGCAATATATTGATTATAATTGGCTATGCTATCTTACCAACTGCTCCACCAAGACTGGAAACACATTTTTTCAGCATTTAAAAATTATTCACCACCATCATAAAAGATCTCATAGTCAAAATAGAAAATATTATGNAGAGGAAGTAGCTTAATGCCTAGGCAAAGAATAGACCAGTTCAAGTCATATTTGGCAAATGTAATTATCAATGAGTCTATTTTCCACCATTTTTTATTTTGATTAATGCATTGTGGCTTTTCCTCTGAATCCCGACCACTTTTGCTCAGAATATGCAGAGTGATCGGAATTTATAAAAATCCACGACAGAGCTATTCCGATTTTTCAAAAATCCGACTTCTTTGGATTCATAAGAGTGCTCTGGTGTACTCAAGAATGTTCAGAATTTTTTTAAAAACGAACCCATAGGCTACCTTACATCTATTTATTTTTTTATTGGTCACATTTTCAAAATGGCTCTAGAATCATTTTAAATTTAAAAAATGTACATACTTTAGTAGCCTAAACCGTGAAAACATTGAATTTTTAACTACCGGTACGGTACTCTAAATAGATTTGTGACTGCCAGTCAGGATTCAGCATGGATCAATTAAAAACAATCCTTGGATTATCAAGTGGATTTTCCAATTCTTATTAAATGGCCAAAATTAGTAGCAAATAACTTTAGACCTTAATTTAAAAAAACTACAAATTGCCAATACAATAGTCAATAAAGTTTTCAAAATTTGCATACATTCCATTTCAAAAATGACACTTTATTCATCCAAAATGTTCTTTTGAAAAAAAAGTCTAACTTGTATTAACATTTTCAACCATGGATATCTGATAACTTTATAAGTTTCATATTTTTTAATACTAAATTATAACAAATTCAAATCATTTTTCTGTTAAATAAGAGGGAAGACGAGGGAGAGGATAAATTTCCCAAAGACTATAGACTTAATGAGTGACTGGTGTGACCACTGTCAAACGAATTACTGTAGGCTACTTAGGCATCATGT